>MU619805.1:0-120204 GCA_025201785.1 Xylaria longipes
TTTTTTTAAATAATTTTAATAAATTAAAAAATAATTTTTTAAAATAAAAAGTTAAAAAACTTAATAATTTTTTTATTAAAATTATAGTTATTAAATTAAAAATATTTTTTAATACTTTTAAAGCTATTATTATAAATTAAAAAATAAAAAATATATATTTTATAAAAAGCGAAAATAATATAGCTATTATAAGTATATTAAAGAATAAAATAAACATAATTTATAAATATTTTATATTAAAAAAAGCTATAAAATTTAATTAACTTTATATTAAAGTTTTTTTTTTATTATATTTTTTATTTTTTAAGTTTTTATAACTAAACGTTTTTTTTATAGCTATTATTAATAAATTTAATTTATAAATTTAAAATATTATAATAAATTTTATTAAATTTAAAATTAAATTATAAACTTTAAAAAAAATTAAACTATTTTATATAAATTTTAATAATTTAATATATATTTTTAATATTTAATTTTATATATTATTTGTTGCTTTATTTAAATTTAGCAATTTTGTGGACTTTTGTTATATTTACTTGAACCTTTTTTTAATTTTTACGCCCGTATCTCGCTTAAGCTACACTAAGTCCTAATATAGCCTTTTTAAGTACTTGTGTTAAGGACCCCTATTTTTAACCTATGTACAGGGGCACCCTGCTAACTAAACTAGGGGTAATATGAATCCCTTATGTTAACTCCGAGAAGGCGCTTTTTAAAAGGATCGTGTATTTAACCGCGAAGCTGGAGAGGAGCGTGTGTATAAGTACGTGGAGAATAACTTTATTAGCGTTAAGTATGCGACCGCGGGTTTAATTGTGTATTTATTATAAAGAGCATAAGGAGGTAATCGATAACCCGAAAAAACCTGCTAAGGAGACCTTTGTGGATAAAAGCGAGATAATACCGCGTTTATTTTGTTATGTTTTGCGTGCGGGAACGTGTATAAGTTGCTACCGACCTTCCCGGCTACTGCTATATATATGATGTTTAAGAATAGTATTAGTATAACTACTGCCGGGATAATTAGTATTATGATTTTAAACGGGTGCTAGTATGATAAAAGTAGCGAGGATGTTTACGCGTGTATATATATGTTTGGGCAGGTAAGGGATGTTGACTTTGGGGACGGGCGTAAACTTATGTTTATTAAAGCAAAGTTGAGTATGTTTATAGTAGCGTTTATAACGTTGGATAAGCTGGGCTATAGTTTTATAAACGTATAATGTATTTAAGTTTGATTTAAAGTATATAGCTGTGTTTTGCGCTGAAATGGGCATAATATTAAACCTGTTTACAAAAAGCCGCTTAGGCAACTTTGGCTCCAGGATATTTATAAGGTTTATAAACGGGTATATAATAGTAGACTTGATGCTATACATACGGTCTGCTGTACGTAGAAGACTATTTGCCTAACGTAGGACTTGTTCACAGAGGAGAACATAACCGGCCTCTCGTACGGCGCTGTCTTTTTTGCTACCTACACGTGTGGATCCGAGTCCCTGCAATTGTATATAAGCATGTTGGTGATGTTGTAGTTGTCCGACTCCTCGATCATTATCCTGTCCATGTTTAGCTTGGGTAGTAGATCTAGCCTTGACGCTATGTACGCAAGTTTAAATAAACCCCACTAGCCCGGCCTTGATATTTTTATTATTATATATATTAAGTATATGTTTAAATCTAAGCACGAGCGCGGGATTTAATAAGCGGCGTATAAAAAGAGGATTAGTATTAGACTTTATGCCTTGTATGTATAAAGGGGTTATTATAATTAACGGTAACTCGTTATACATGATTATTATATTGGAGCTGGGTATTATTATGGATAAGTACGCCTTTTTATTAATAATTGCGGGTCTGGCTAAGAAGATAAGCGTGGACTTGCCCGAAAGAACTAATAATATATTAATCGAGGACGTTGTTACTAATAAAAGCAATATTGTAATAAAAAAAAGGTCTACTTTGCTATAGCTAAAGGTAGCCCTACAGTTTATAATATAATTAAAAAAAGGATAATTAAAATAACAAGGAGCAGATAGTATAAAAGCAACGAGCGACTGTGTGTATTGTGTATGTAACTCGACTAGCGAGAGCCTAGATAGCTAAGTATGATATTTGGGGGTAGCTAAAAGAACCCTAGAACCAAAAGAACTAAAAGAACTAAAAGAACCAAAAGAACTAAAAGAACTAAAAGAACCAAAAGAACCCCAGACCAATCCCAGACCAATCCCAGACCAATCCCAGAACCCTAGACCAATCCTAGAACTAAACTAATCCTAAACCTAATCCTAAACCCAATCCTATTAATCCAACATGGTATTCCCCTACTAGCGTTGCTTTTATTATTTAGGTTTTAGTTTAGGACTAATTATATTTACTAGATCTGTAGATGGGTCTGTTCTTTTTTTTTTTTTAAAATAACTTTTATATTTTAGGTATGCTTTAATAGCGGATTTGTTCGCTAGGTGGTATTTTGTTTTAGCTCTTTTAAGATATGCTAAAAGTTTTTCGAAATTAAGCTGTATATTCGGAACAGGTACAGGTATGCTGGGTTGAATATATAAAAGAAGAAAAGCTATAAACGGTAGAACAATTTTTCTAGTTGTTAAGCGCTTTTTTTTTTTTTTTTTAAAAGTTTAGGGTTTGTTATATTTAATTTTTATTAATCTGTTTTTATTTAGGTTTAACGTAAATATAAATATTAATCCTTTATAATATGTTGTAAGGGTATTTATTCAGGGGTAATTAATATTAAAACTAAAAATAGTATAAACTTTGTTTACGAACTTTTTTAGAATTATAGCTGCTTTTTAATATAGCTCTTAATGTTGTTATAAATATCCAACTTTAAAAAGTAGTAGTAGCTATGTTGACTTATTATTATTGTTGTTGTATAAAAATTAACTATTTGGACGTTTATCGAAGTCGGGAATACCGCTTGAGCTTTTACCTGGGCTTAGGCCTTTGCCTGGGCCTTTACCTGGGCTTTTACCTGGGCCTTTACCTGGGCCTGGGCCTGGGCCTTCGCTTAAGCCTTTACCTAGGCCTGGGCCTGGGCCTTCACCTGGGCCTGGGCCTGGGCCTTCGCTTGAGCCTTTACCTGGGCCTGGGCCTGGGCCTTCGCTTAAGCCTTCACCTGGGCCTGGGCCTGGGCTTTTACCTGGGCTTTTACCTGGGCCTGGGCCTAAGCCTAAGCCTAAGCCTGAGCCCGAGCTTAAGCCTGAGGTGTGGTACACCCGAGCAGCGGCTGCTTGCCAGATTTTGTTGTAATAGCTTGTTAATAAAGGATGCTCTTTTTTAAATTCGAACAATTTGTTATTAATAAGTATTTTAAGCTATTTAACTATTCTTTTATGTATAGTAGTTATTTTTAGTTTTAAAATAAGCTGGCTAGTATTTTTATCCTAGTTCTGCCGAAGGTAATCGTTGTAATATATTAAAAGTTCTAGGTCTTTAGCTAGCTTATAATATAATTTTTTATAAGTATTTTAATATCTGATATAAAAGATTAAAATATTGTTGTTTAAAGGTAGGCTGTAGAAGTTGTTTTAGATTGTTTTATATGCTTGATTAATAACTTTAAAGGAACCGTTTTTGTTTTTTTTTATGTTTTAAAGGAGCGTTAAAACATTGTTATAGTTGTGGCTGTAGTTGTGCTTTTTGCTAGAGTATTTCTTGCTAGAGCTGTCTTTATTTTTGTTCCTTTGGGATAAGGGCTAAAATAAGGGCTAAGATAAAGGCTAAGATAAGGGCTGGGATAAGGATGAGGAAAGTGTTAAAGAAATGTTGCTGTTGTAGTTGTTGTTGTAGTTGCTGTTATGGTTGCTGTTGTAATTGTAGTTGTGGTTGTGGTCGTGGTTGTAGTTGTGGTTGTGCTTTTTGTTAAAACATCTCTTGCTAGAGCTGTTTTCGGCTTTATTCCCTTAGGATAAAGGTAGGGATAAAGATAAAAAGAGCGTTAAAGTACTGTGCTTATTGTGGTTGTGGTTGCTATTGCTGTTGTAGTAGTAGTTATGGTTGCGCTTTTTGCTAAAATATTTTTTACTTTACTAATAACTTTTATTACTGCTGGAGCTAGTTTTTAGGATTAAAGCTATATTAAACTTAGCAAAAGAAAATATGTTGTAGTTTAAAGGAAGACTTTTAAGCCTTGCAGGTCCAAAAAGGCTTTATTGTAGTGTAGGTATTAGTATGTAGAAGGACAAAAGATAGAAGGTACTTAAGGGCGGTAGCGGTGGGTATATATATACTAGTAAGTATATAAAGAAAAGGATACGAAATTAGCCTTGTTTATAAACTTACTTTATATATATATACTTACTTTAAACTTAACTTAATTTAAATAAAAGGAGGGGGCAGAGCAAGAATTACTTAGTTAGGCGGTTGCATTTTAAGGTACCTCAAATTAGCTTTAATTTATTTAGTAAATAATATATAGTTTTTTATAAAGTATTAATAGTTTCGGAAATCCAGGTTAAACAATAAGTAAGATAGCTGAAGTAAGTAAGTAGGGATTAATTTAACCGGCTAGTTTTGTTTTTATATAACAATATTAAATATAGCGCTAACCGGTATAGCTAGGTAAGTATATTATAAGTAGTACTATATCTTTAGCGATTATATACTAATATTAAAGCTAAGGTTATAAATAAGTAGCTAAAACTAAAACATTAATAATAGGTAGTATTTCGGCGTTCTAGTGCATATACAATATATTTACTAAGCAATTATTATAAGATTATATAATACTGCTTCTATTTATGCAGAGTTTATATACAAATATTTAAGCAGATTGCTGAAATATCAACAGGACTAGCCATACTTTAGCGCTTAAGTGTATATACAAGGAATTCCAAAACTATTAATAAAGGAAGTGATATTATTTTTATTAACCCTGTTTGCTTGGAGTGCTTTATATTTTTTTATAACTAATACTGTAATTAATACAGCTGTACTTGAATTTAATCTATTATTGGGTAGCAGCAAGAGGGAGGTTGTTGTATTTAAAGGGTGTATTAGGAGCATTAGTTGGTAACTTTTTTACGCTACTATTTAATTTTAACTTAGCTACGGACTATCTGATGAACTAGAAATAATATAATTAATATATGGTATGACCTAATTCCGCGTTTACGGTAGCTAACGTTGTATCCCTTATAAAACTATATGATTAATACCTAATGTGCTTATATTTAAGAGAGGCCGAAGGCTGAGTATAAATGTAAACTCTAATTAGCTGGCTGTTAACGCTATAACTGCCAGTAATTAGTCTTTATTGTAACCTAGTATTAAAAGATAAGCAGTTATTAGCCTGTTCCTGTTAAACGTCAGCGGATAACTAAGTTTAACTGTTGGGTAGAATAGTTAATTAACGGATTAGCGTTATAGTATATAACATTTAACGTAATCTAGTTGCAAAGGTTGCAGATATCGTTAGGTTTAAGTTGTACTCGCTTTTATCGTTTTTTTACATCTTTTTTCGATTTTTTTTTTTTCTGGTTTTAAAGTAAAGTTTTTCCTTGGCGCTTTTCGGCGGAGGCTATTAAAGAGATTAGGCGTTACTGGTTTTTACCAAGCTTTTGTTAATTCGACAACATTACTTATAATAGCTGGTAATTTAGTATAGTTAAGGCAGCTGTTTGCTGTTCCCGACGCTAATACCGACAATAATAATAATACTTTTAAGGTAATTACGTACTAGGCTTAAAGGACTACTAATATAAGCCCTTAAATATAACATAAAAAAGTAAATTGTATGTTAAAATTAATATAACAAAAAGCTACATTATATAAATTGTTTAATATAAAAATAAATATAAAAAACAGAGATATTATTACTGCTTGGAAAAAAACTATAAAAGGTATTTACTTAGATAAAAATAAGGATAAAGCCGCCTAAAAGTGTACTTAAGGTACGTAGCAAAATTAAGCTATATTAACTTTAAATGCTGTCCTAACTGCTGGTATTTATTACTGCTGCTCCAAGCTAATAATAATAATATATTCTAGCTGTTAATACTATAAAAGATGTTTTATTAAACCCCGAGAAATAAAAGGTATATAATAACTTTATAAAGTATAACCTCCTACCTAAAACAGAAACTTTTAATAAGGATTTTGCTTAAAGCGTGTTTAATAATAATAATAGTAGTAATAATGCTATTAAAGAAAACAATAAAAAAGATAGCGAAAAAAACAATAATAAGAAGAACTACCTACCGCTGAACAAGCAAGTATAAAAGTTATATGGTAGTATGACTCCGTAGATTAAGGCATTTTTTAAAAATATTGAAAAGGCTATTAATTTTGTTCTGCTGAACACTGTGGACAAAATTAATAAAAAAATTAAAAAAAAGAACTATAATTATAAGAGGGCTGTTTTTATAATATATTAAGTTCTGTAATAAAAGCTTTTTTTTTTCTAGTACGCGTAATAAAAAGTTCTTATAAGTTTTTAAACCTAGCAGTTTATTTTTATAAAAGTGCTTAAAGAAACATTATAATTGCGGGAGCATTTTGTAAAAATATGCTAGAAGGGGTTTTATAAATGGCTAACGGCCTAGGCTCAACTACTTATAAAGCCTTTATATTAGGAGCTAGAAATACTCGGTATATTTAAAGAGCATACCCTGCTAAAAACCAATAATAATAAGAACGTTAAAATAGAAGATATAGTTAAAGCAGAAACTACCTACTATTAAACCACTAGCAAGCAAATTTAACCCCTACGTTTTAAATTTATAATTATCGGAGATCTTATTTTAGGGTATTTCCTAATCTAACGCTAGAGTAAAGCAGAAAAAACTACTATCCTTGGCTTTAAAGTTTTTGTTAAGGTCGATAGTGCTAATTTGATTAAAATTGCGTCGGGTAGCGAGGTTGGTAATGCGGCCGTATTAATATATTATTCTCTTCCCGAACAGAAGAAAAATAATATTAAAAAAACCGCTGCAACGTATATAACAATAGCACCTTTTGATTTCGTTAATATTATTAGTATTATATATATGCCGAGGAGCACTAGCCTTAGTTGGTTACCAACTACTTATATTTGGGCTAAAATATTTATAAATTCTAATAAGCTAAAAATTATAATTAGAACAATATTTTATTAATAAATAAGAACAAGATTAGCAAATAAATATATTAATATATAGTTTGTTACTAAAGGTATTACCCTAGAATGGGTAGTCCAAGGCTTCCCTATAAATCCAGTAAACAACTCTCAATATTTACGGCTTATTTATCTCCCGCCGAAGTAATCTAGCAACTACGACTTAACGCCACGTATATAAACAAGTAGTACACAGCTACCGCCTTTTAAAAAAGTCGGTCTTTTTAAAAAGGACGGTAATATTAAAGAACTAAACAGAAAGTTTAATTAGATTGTAAATATGTTTGTTAAAGGGCAAAAAAAAGTAAAAAAAGACTAAAACTAGCTAAGGGAAGTTATAAATAAATTATTACCTGCCTTTAACTTAGGGGCTTAGTATATTTGCTTTCTGTAATAGTCATACTTACTTTTTGCTTATTGTTATCTAACAATTGTTTATTAACAGCTTTTTTTTTTTGCGTAGATATTGCAGCACTTTCGTACCTTTTTATAATCGCTTTACTAGCTTTATTAAAGAATTTACGGCCCTTGACTGCTAGTACTAGTGTTTAGTTGTCGGCTGTAAAAACTAATATTAAAGTAAGATAGAATTAGAGCGAGTAAAACGTAGTGGGGTAATTAGGACGTGGTAGGGTAATCTGTTTTTAATATTAATATATTTCCGGCTTTTTACCTATAAATATTATATTGGTTATTTCGTATATTCTTTTTATAAATACTAAAAAAACCAGCTTAGGGAATTCAACAGTAACTTTTAATACGTTTATTTTTGCCTTTAGTTATATTAATAGTTTACTTTTGCTTAAACTATTGTTAGCATTGTTATTATTGTTATCGTCATTATTACCATTATTATTATCGCTATTATCTTTATCGCTATTGTTATTATCGTTATTATTATTATTATTATTGTTATTATCGCTATTATTATTATTGTTATTATTATTATTGCCATTATCCTTATTGTTATTGTTATTATCGCTATTGTTATTA
Source organism: Xylaria longipes (assembly GCA_025201785.1). Classification (NCBI taxonomy): domain Eukaryota; kingdom Fungi; phylum Ascomycota; class Sordariomycetes; order Xylariales; family Xylariaceae; genus Xylaria; species Xylaria longipes. The sequence goes on from MU619805.1 coordinate 8,111, forward strand.
TTATTATTATTATTATCGCTATCGTTATCGCTATTATCATTATCGCTATTATTATTATCGCTATTATTTTTATCGCTATTATTATTATCACTATTGTTATTATCGCCATTGTTGTTATTGTTATTATTATTATCGCTATTATTGTTATCGCTATTATCTTTATCGCTATTATTATTATTACCATTGTTATTATTACCATTGTTATTATTGCCATTGTTAGTATTGCCATTATTATTATCTCCCTTTACGTCATATATAGGCTAAAAACATCACATTAACAAACAAGCCGTCTAATATTATACGTCACCATATAGCTATAGATAATACACATCTAGCTGCCGGTAAAGACTATAAAGTGTAGTAATATTATTGGTTTAAACCAGCCTTTACTTGTTTAAAAAACCAAACGCTAGCGCTAGTACAGCCGGGAAAAGTTATATTTTTAAGCATAAATTGTTCTATACTAGCTAAACAACCAAGTAATAATCGTAATAACAACTTTAATAATATACTTTTATAAAAACTAGCAATTATAAAGTATAAACATATATTTAATACCGTATCTTATAATAATAACACCTAACTATTTTAAATACTATCGTAGGAAAAAAAAAAAAAAAAAAAAAAAAAAAAAAAAAAACAGCTAATATATCCTTAATCCGGTTTAGGCTTGGGTGTTTATAGCTATACGAAAAGGTTGTTATAGCAATGCGGAAATGTAAAGGTTGTTTAACGTATAGGCGACAGCGTATAAAGGATTAAGATTAATACCGGTAATGTGTTTTTTATATTAGGGTTACCCTTATATGTTTTATTATATATGTTCTTAATGCTGTCCTTAATGCTGTCCTTAATACTATCCCTGTTCTTAGTTTTAGCTATTACTTTGTGGCCCGGAACTTTATAGGTCTTTAGCGTTAATTTAATAGCCGGTAGGTATAACTTATCCTAGATTAAAATAAAAATAGTTATTAATATTTAAGTTAAAAAAAAGTAATAATATAATTAAAACAACTTATAATGTTAGTCTGCGAGAGAGGCTAGTCATGCCTTTTACTTGTCCGATAATTGAAGACCTGGCTACGGTAGCGAATTAAAAGCTTTACTTTAACGTTATTAATTAGCTAGATTTTGTGGGCTTTTTTAAGGAGCGTAACATGTTTAGAATAAAATAAAGCCTTGTTGTTAGTGATCTGTTTCTCATATAGCGTTAGTAGCTTTTGATTTTTTATAAGGTTTTTTAGTATTTTGTTTAAGTTAATAAAAGCACTTGGGTTGGATAATAGATGAATAATTAAGGAAAAGGTATAAAAATAGTATACCCCGAATTATAGCAATATCCTAACCTATATACTATATAAGTATGTTTAAATCAGCGGAATATATAAACTAGGGCCTAGGTACTAGGCTCTGGTTTTAGCTATCGCTTTGAGCGTTTTTAGCGGAAAAGGAAGCTTTCCCGAGCGGAAGCTTTATAAACAGGAGTAATTAATTATAAACTAACCGTTTTAGCTACTTAAAGAAGCTTTTTTGTCCCAAGCGAAGGCTTTATAAATAGGTAAAGTGACTAATTATAAACTAATTGTTTTAGCTACTTAAAGAAGCCTTTTTGTCCCGAGCGAAGGCTTTATAAATAGGAGTAACTAATTATAGATTAATTGTTTTAGCCATTTAAAGAAGCTTTCCCGAGCGAAGCCTTCCTAATCGCGAAAGCTTTATAAACAGGAGTGTTTAATTATGGACTAACTATTTTGGCCATTTAAAGAAGCTTTCCCGAGCAAAGCTTTCCCAATCGCGAAGGCTTTATAAACAGGAGTGACTAATTGTGGACTAACCGTTTTAGCTACTTAAAGAAGTTTTCCTAAGCGAAGCTTTCCCGAGCAAAGCCTTCTTAATCGCAAAGGTTTTATAAATAGGTAAAATAACTAATTATAGATTAACCGTTTTAGCTACTTAGAGAAGCCTTTATAGGCTAGATCTTATAGTATTAATAAAGCTTTTTTTCATGCAGTTTATCTACTATAGTATTAATAAAGCTTTTTTTTATACAGTTTACCTATTATAGGATAAAGGATGCTTTTTTCCGCATAGAGCTAACTGCTTAAAAGCTATTAGTAGTAAAATAATATTATAGGTTTGTTTTAAGTGTTCGTAAAATTAACGGAGTATACTAAGCTGTTTTGCCGGAATACCTGATATTATATTATAAAGTTTTTTTTTTGGTAATAAGTATTTTAAAATAAGAAAATAAAATAACTTATTTAAGTTTATTTATTTAAATAGGTTTATTATAATTATAAGTATTTAATATTAGCTTATATTTTTTTATATTAAATTTTGTTTATAGGCCGGTTATAAACCTATATATATACGTGTTTAAGGGCGGTAATAATATATTAAGGGGGGAGGTTTAGAAACTTTTAAATTGTGGTTATTATAGTCTTTTAGTCTTTATTAATACCTACGCTCTTAAATATAATTAGTGGATTATAGTTGGATAGTTTAAACTTATTAGGCTTTTGGTAAAGCTTTATATAAAATAAAGCTGCTTAAGTTAGTTTTAACTTATATTTTTTTTGGTTATTTTTTGATGCTGGATAGCGTTAGGTTAAGTATTTTTTGTTGCTAAGAGACAAGGGTTTGGATATAAACGTTTTTTATTTATTTAACTTACTATATAGCTTTTTTAAGTAGTTAATATATGTTTAAAGCAAGTTTTATATTCTGGCCAGCTTTTTGTCCAGTGCGCGGCGGTTAGCCTTTTGTGCTTTTTTAAATAATATAATTTTGTTTTGGACGATCTTTTAAACCTTTGCTTTAGTAGCTATCTCGACCTACGTTTGTTTAACTTTAGCTAGCCCGGTTCTTATAACGTAAAACTTTTTTTGTACTGTGTTTAATTTTTTATTTATTGATTCTACTTTTTGCTTACAAAGCTTTACCTCGTGTTTTCGGTATTCCGTTTTTTGCTTTGTTTTTATATCTTTTTTATTTTTATAGGCCGCTAGTTCTTCCGTTAGATTTTCTTTAGTTAGCAGCCTTGGCTGTTTTATTAATCGCGTATTTGGGCTGTTAGAAGGACTTAGCCTTTGTTTTTTACCGGTATACGGATTACTGCTTTGTTTAAAGTTAGGCGTAGATAATATTTTACTTTTAAAGCTTGCTGTATAGATTGGGGGGGCTTATGCTAATGTACCTAGCTATATTTAAGATGGTTTAGTTAAAAGCCTGTTTTAGGTCGGCGTTAGTTAGAGTAGGGGTTAAAAAGGTTGGAGGGGTTAGTGGGGTATAGCCGCGGTTTAGTGCAGGCTTGGTGCAGAATAGTATAGATTTATAGAAAGAACTTGTAAAAATAATATAGTAAAAATATAATGTTTTGTATTGCTTATTATATTACTAAACCTTTTATTAGCTTTTAGAATAATAATAAGCAGAGGTTAAGATATATTGTTTAATTATATTAACTGCTAGAATTTGTTTTGGTAAATACGTAACTATTAGTTAGTTAAAATGTTTTTATTTTTAGCATAAATATTTAAAAACGCTTATAGCTGCTAATCTGTTATTTTTAAGGTTGTAGCCACCTTTTTGCTAAATAAAGGTTTATAATAATTGCTGTTGGCTTGCTGGTTTAGCTGGTCGCGAATATTATAAATTAGGGTAGTTATATAAAGTGTTATAAACGATATAATATCTATAGTATATTTGTTAAAATTAGCGTACTAACTAATATTAAAAAAAAGCTTATAAAAAAAATTAAAATATTGTATAGAAATATAGCGGCTAATTATATCGGCTGTTTTACTAATACTGCTTTTAACGAGCTAGGTAAACTATATGTTGGTTTTAATATATTTGGTATAGCGAGGACTTTTCCGCAGCTCGCGGTTATAGTTTTTGTTTAGTATGTCCTGTTCTTGCGTATATAGACCGGACAGCTAATTATTTTTTATATTAAGTAATATATAAATATTAGCTGTAATAGCCTAAGCTAGCATATTTAAAAGACTGCTGAGCCTCTTAATGTTTTGTATTATAAGCGATCGTGTTATTATTTAAGCATTGAAATTTATTAAGTTATATATTTTTTCGGCTTAAAACTTGTACTAAATAATAAAAACATTTTTTTTATAGCTTGCTTTATTAATAACTTATTTTTTAAACGCTGTTGTTAAGCGGGTGGTCTTCGGATATAAGTGGCTGTAAAGTTTCCGGGTTTATACAGTGGTTTAATTATTATTATTTGGAAAATAAAACTTTGGATTTAAGTAATCGCTTTTTCTTTTCTGCTGTTTTAAGTTATTTTGCTTTTTAGTAAAAGGCGTTTTGTGGATAATATAATATGTTGCCTAGTCTTATATTTATATTTGATTTTGTAAAAATGGTCTAATGTTTTTTTTATATTGTATAAAGTTTTTACCGAAAAGCTGATTATAATCCGCTAGATAGTTAACTAAAGCCTTTTATAGCTCTTTGGGCTAGAAGATGTTATTAAGATTCTTACTATCGAGGCTTTTCTAGTAACCGGTTTATTATATGTTAAGCTTTTTGCGGTTACTGATTATTTATTTGATTTTTAACGCGTTAATTTGTTTTTTATATTTAATATGTTTTAGATATACGATAACTAAAAAGGTAAGTAGCCCTGTAAGCAAGTAAAGTCCGAGCGCTTTTTACTTTACTTTTTTTTTCCTTTTTATTTTTTTATAATTATAAATAGTTTTAGCCTGTTTTAAGGTTTTTTTTTAGTTACGCTCTTGTTTTATTTATTTTTTTAATTTTTGCTATATATTTTTGGTATTTTTGGTTGTTTTGTGTTAAAATACTAAGTATATATTAGGGTGGTAAAGTAGGAAATGTATAATGTTATTTCTACGGATATATTTAAACTTGCTAACGAAGCTTTGCGGGAAAAATTTATATATAAAAAGATATAATTTAACAAGCATTTTTTTTTATATTATATTTTTATAGATTTTAATTATAGCCTTAGTAAGGCTAAAAAACCAGTTGTACTTATAACGTTCTTTTATAAACTTTAAAAATAAAGGTTTGGACAAGAGGGGCTTTTGTTGCGTAAGCAGCTAGTTTATAGAAGATGTTGTTAAAGCTATGTCGCTAGTATTCATTTGCTAAGTTATTGGGAAATATATATTTTTATATATTTAAAAGAAAGAAAATCAAAAAAGATATTATAAACTATAGTAGTATATTATTATATAAAAAATATATAAATTATATACTTTATATAAATATAATCAGAAGCAAGGAATACTATAAGTTAAAAAGAAATTAAAGTAGCAGCTTTTACTTTAATGGTTTGGTTTAACGTTGTATGTGGCTTTATATTTTTAGCGTAACTGGACCGGTTGGTTTGTTTATTAAGATTATAAATATTTTTAATTTAACGTATACTAGCTATAGTTAAGTAAGTAGCAGCCTTTTTGTTTTTTTCCCGCTATAATTTATTAGAGTTTTTTCGAACTTAGTAATATAAATGTAAGGGATTAATATATAAAATGTTGTAAGCTAGGTATAAGTGCAGCAAGAATGTTTATAAATAAAAAAGAATTGCTGTGTAAAATAGATTTTTATTTTATTTATAAAACTCCGATTAAAATTCAAGCTATTTAAAAAGCTCTAACCAAGATTTAAGCTATTTTCCCTTAAATCTTCTCGATTTAACCCCATAAACTAGCTGCGCATGGACTTAAAGGTGCTGTATATAATTTATTATAATCGCTGGAATGTATATTAGGCATGTAGATTTGTCATTAGGTCCCATGGGCCGTAGATGCGCGCGGTAGAAGTGTTTGGAAACATCGGTTAAGCTGTAGAAAGTACAGCAATATATATTAAAGTTCGGATTATCTAAAGGTAAACATAAAGCTTTGCTAATATATAAAAAACATCGATTAAGTTTTTAACTAATAAAAATAATTGTTATTTATTATGTGTTAATTATTAAAGCTAGATAATAAAATACTTAGAAGACGTACTGATTTTTTTAGTAGATAAATACGCGTTTTTTCCGTCTCTACTAATTTAATAGGCGTAGTTAGCTTAATAGCTTCTAGTATTTTATTAAAAAGAAGCTTATCTATATAGTAGTATACTATGATCAGGTCAATAGCTGTTGCCCTCTTTTAGTATTATATGTTGAGATCTATTATTAGAAGCGCTGTCAATACCTCTACTAATCTTTGCTAAAAAATAAAGCAGCCCGATAGCGTAGCTTATAAGCCCGGCTAACTGGATTAATTTATAGTGTTTTTTTGGATCTGCTAATTGATATTTTTTATACCCTGCTCCTCTGTCTATGCTTGATTAAGTTTTTTTTTTTTTATGTTATATAGCTTGGCTTTAAATCGCTTGATCTTGAAACGGGCTTGCTAGCGTTTTTTTAACCGAAAAGGTAGGTTTTTAATAGCTTGTGTTTTCTGTAACAGGGTTGGATGGTTTTCTAGGGCGGCGGATTGTTCTGTAGTTAGAGTAATAGGTTGCCGGCTGCTTTTGGAGTGACTATGGCTTGTGGCCTGTACGATTAGCTTTTGCTGGGGTTCTTAATCTTTGTATATAGCCTATAAATCCGCGCAGATGTTTTGATTTAGATAATGGGTTTAAAAGGTATTCGAGCTCAGCGTATAGTTTATAACCAGGTTACACATCAAGTTATTAATATTTATTATAAATTATTTGTTAATAAAAGTTATAACCCGATGGGACGGAAAATGTAATTATTAATACTACGCACTATTTCTATCTATATTGTTGCCGGCTATATAACGAAGAGTGTAGGCGATTATAGTATGCTTAAACCTGCTAAGTTCTCCGATGCGCTTAACCTAGGACAATATTGCCGGTAATGTAATGGGAGCTTCTGATAACGTGTAGGTTCTTAATATGGTCTAAGCCGCTTAGCGAAAAATAAAAATATTGTCTAGCTCGGGCTTTAAAAAAAGAGGGAGCTTATACTTTCTTTTTTTATTTGTTAGCTGGTATCTGGCTATGGGGTAAGGTGTTGTGTATAGTTATTTTCGTGAATATTAAGCTTAGCGATTATATGTGGGTTATTATTAAATAACTTGGAATAAAAAGCGCGATAGCGGAAGAAAATTCTTAAAAAGAATACGTAAGGGCTAAGGAGCAGGCTTGGGTTATAGATAATTTCTAAAATTAGAAATGTTTTTTTGTCCCCGTTAATATAACTGTATCTTATTTTACCCCGAAACCCTACTATAAGAAGCTGCTACCTGCGGCGTAACGCGCTTTTTGCAGCGGAGGATATAATGCGCGGGGCAAAGGGTTTTTTTCTATAGCTGGAGAGGAGATATTTATTTGGCTTTTTTCTTTAAGTACTGCTTAGTATATTTAAGGGTGAATTTAATTAGTAGTTAATAAGGTCTTTTGTTTGGGTCTTGTGTGAGAACAACATGAATATTACCGAATTAAAGCTGTAAAATAAACGATGGCCGAGATCCCGCTAGGGCAAGTAGAAGCAGGAAAAGAACAGCTAAAATACGCAACTTTTCGATCTTAAATGCTTTTTTGCTTGTGTGTAGCGTGGTTTTGATTTATAGTTTTAGGTTGTTAAGGGTTATAGACTTATTAACGCGGGTTATATGGGTAAGGTTGTGCTTTTTCTCTAGCTTAGCTAGAGCCTGTGATTTTATAAATTAGTAAAATTTGTATAGCAGCATTAAAAGGTTGTGGACGCTGTATATTAAAAACTAAGCGGTAATTGATAAAGTTGTTAATTTTATAAGCTAAGGCCCGCTCGAAAGTAAAATAAAACGTATATTAAAATATAATAAAAAATCCTTTTAATTTAAGCACCTGCTTTTTTTTTTTATTTTTATTAGTTTTTTAATTTAAGTGCTAGTTAATAAAATAATAAACGTTAGCAATAGTTAAATTTCGGAACTTTTTTATATAATCTTGCTGCTAAACCTTTTTATAGTATTTATATTATTAGCTTTGATATTTAAACTTAAACAGGAACAATTTATTAGTGCTATTGTATTTCTACGCGGAAAATTTAGTTCTTAGTTCTTTCGGCATATACTTTCCGCGCGTAGTTGTTTTTATCTAATTGTTGTACTGTTTGCTGATAATACTTGGGAGGGTAAATATTGCCATCGTATAGAATTTCGTCTGTTTCTGGGTCTACTTTGTACGAAACACTTGTTGGCAATAAATGGTTGCTATCTTTAGCGCCTGCCTTGTTTGCTTTGCAACTTTTCTTCTGCTTACTACTAGTTTTTTTTCCCGAGCTCGAAGCTTTTCTTAGGCGATTATTATCTAAGTTTTTTGTTAGGTTATAGTTGTTTTCTAGGCTACTCGAGTTGTCCAGGTTGTTGTTAAAATCGCCTAGGTTATTATTAAAATTGTCTAGGTTGTTAACGTATTCTAGGTTATCCGAACTTATCTCAAGGTCTTTATACTCTAAGCCGGAGCTCGAACTAGTATCTTTTTACTAAGTATATAACTTTATTTTAAGTTAATAATATAGCCGGGTAACATAATAAATATAAATAATATCGAATAAATACTTATATTCGAAGTATAATAATTAATATTAATATTATTAAGTTAAGTTGTTATGTTTATGCAATTTTTACCCTAGTATTACCTTAATTACTTAAAATAGGCAAACTTTAGCGAAAGTTTGGTATTTTGTTTCAATATATTTTAGTATAATCTAACTAACTGAAATATTAGCTTAACGTGTTTAATATGTTTAGCCCGTGTAATAGGGGTACTTGTAATATTAATTTTTTATTTGTTATATGTAATGCTATTTTAGGGCTTGATAAACCAAGACCGATAAGTTATACTTAGATAAGTATTTAGGTAGTGAGTGTATAAAGTATAGTGTATTTAGGTTACCTTTTACTGAAGCCCCTTATAACTACTCAGCTTTACTGTAATACAACATAATATATAATTAATTAATATATATTAATTAAAATTGTTTAATTTTAACTAGGGTATACCCTGTTAGCTAGCTTATTATTAACTGCTGGTATATAGGTAGATTATATTTCCTGTATTAATATAGAATATAAGGTGTAAAAATTTCAGACTATAGATGTAAGGCTTTAGCTATCTTTTTAAATGTTTATTTGGTTAGGTAATATATAGTAGAGCGCTTCCCTGATAGGTATTTAGAGTTGTAATTAGGTAGACCGTTCTTGGTATAAAGATGCACTTAATAAAGGATGGGGCTGTGGTAGCATAGCAGATACGGATGAGGACTATCTTGGGCTAATAGCTTTTTTTTTTTTAATTAATTTTGTAATTATTCTTGGTGGCTGCTGTTAGAAACAGCTTGATTTAGAAAACCACTTCGGCATTTGAAACGGAGTTGTCTTCTGTCCCCGGTGCCCGACGAGAACAGGCAGGATTTTATAAGCTGATCCTAGACGATTTAACTTTTCTTTGGACGTGGATGATCTATCGTTTAACTTGAGCTTTAATATATTGCTTTAGATAGCCTATTTAAACCTGCTGTAGGTAAAGGAAGCTAAGCCTTTGTTGGACCTGTTTTGTTATTTATTGGTCTGTCCCTGGTAAGTAAATTCGTATTTAGTTAATGTTTTGTTGGTGCGTGTATGTATAGTTTATTGATTAAGAATAGCGGCGTTTTAACAAACAAAGAGATTATTTATTTAAGGCTTAATTTATTTTATGATTTTATTATACGTTTATTATTTATTTATTCCGTAAAACGGTAAAACTAACATTTATTATATATCTGTAGTATTTTAAATATTAAAGCTAGATGTTTAAGCAAAAAATAATAGTAACAATTTATATATATGTGTTATTATTATAGGAAAAACAGAAACTTAAATTTATAAAAACTGAAGTGTTCTTTATAATAAAAAAAAAGAAAAAGAAGCGCGTGCCCTTGTTTTTATCCCTGGTTGTAATATTTTAATTAGCTGTGTTATAGCAATAACAGTGTTTTTTTATGCTAGTTTTGTTATATATTATAGAACTTAGGTAGATTAAACAGGTAATATACTATAGTTTATAAAAATAATAATTTAATAGGGATATATATATAGAGTATAACCTGTTATAACTTGAGAGGAGTGTATAAGCGATACGGCTATTTGACTTTTTAGCGGGAAAATGATTGTCCGACCGTATAATGATTGTTGGGGATATGCCGGATTAAAAGACGACCTATGGTGGTATCTTTTAACCTTTTGATCTATGACTTGATATTGAGGGGCTGTTATGTAATAATAATCTATAAGCTTTTTATTATTTTTTGTTTTTTTTATTGCTGTAGTATAGCGCCGGGACTGCGATTTAATACTGTTGTTATTTGTTTATTTGTTTACCTACAATTTTTGAACTTGTGAAGACGCTGTTTGAACTTAGGATCTTAAGCGTGTATATAAGCTGATTGGAGTTCTTGTCTTTTTTTTTAGTTCTTTTTAGTGGAAGAGTTAGAATTAAAAGACTTGGTACTTGAATTAGATATTTTTTTGTTTTTATTGTTTTGATTGTGATAACAGCAACGGCGATATGTTGTAGTTACTTGAGTCTTAATAACTTTAAAGGGTTGTTAAGTAATAGTAGCTTTAGTGGTAGTATTTGAAGCTTTTATATTAGTTGGTTTTGTTTGTTTGGTTGTATATTTTGTTTTGTTTAGATGGGTATCGAGTTGTTGAATTTTAAGAAATTGTGCTGCTAGCCTTATAACCTCTTTTATAATAGTATTTTTCGTTATTATAGTAAACTATAGTATTTGCTTTTTAAATAATTAAGGACTTTTACTAGCCTTGTGCTAGATAAGGTGGGTAGCAGAGCTTTTAAGTTTTATCTTAATATTTTTTATTATTTTATTTTTGTTTTTGTTTTGATTTTTATTACTATTAATTAATATAGTATTAAAATAAATAATATTTTCTTTTTTTGTAGTATTAGTAGTATTGCTCCCGTGCTTGTCCTTATTTTTTCCTTTTGTGGTATTAGTAGTATTACCCCTGTGCTCGTCCTCATTTTCTTTTTTTGTGGCATTAGTGATATTGCCCTTGTACTTGTCCTTATCTTCTTTTTTTGTGGCATTAGTGATATTGCCCCCGTACTTGTTCTTATTTTCGGAGTTTTAGACTGGTACGGATTTTAGCGTATGTTGGGCAGGATGAAATCCACGATAGGCTTTACAAAGATTTACGGGATAGTCTTAATATTTATATTGTAATTTAATGATATCTTGTCTATAAAAATAACAACAATATAAAGGCTGTATAGGTTTTGAAGATTGGATAAATTGTAATGATTTGTTTTGCTGGGTTGTGTTCGAGGGGGGTAATAATACCGGTGGACTTGATACCAGTGGACTTGATACCGATTGACTTGATACCGGTAGACTTGATACCAGTGGACTTGATACCGATTGACTTGATATTAGTGGACTTGATACCGATTGACTTGATACCAGTGGACTTGATACCGATTGATTTGACACTAGTGGACTTGATACCAATTGACTTGATACTAGTGGACTTGATACCGATTGACTTGATGTTTTTTTGTTTTGTACGTATATTGGGCGTATGTTGTTCCGTTGAGGTCGAAGAACAACTTGCTTAAAGCTGTGACCAGGGTGAAGCATAGGCGTATTATGCGTACAGCCTGAGCAAATGATAATGGATTGGTATTTAAGGTATTGATATTGGATATCGCCTATTACTTTGAAGCAGAGGTAATATTCGGCTTGGTTTACTCCGGGGCTTTTGCTTTTGCTTTTGCTTCTGCTTATTGTTTTTTTTTTGCTGTTGGTTGTATTCCGTTGTTTTATTGGTCTTAAATTGGATTAAGTAAACGAGGATATATTAAGTTACCGGTTTGGTGTGAAATGGGCAATTATGGTAAATAGATAAATGAATAAATTACTGAAAAGTAGAAACAAAATAGAGATAATATTTTGTAGACGCGCTTACGCGTAGGATATATATATTAAGAATGTATATATGTATGTGTGTATGTTTATATATATATATGTTTGTATGTATGTATATATATACCAACTAAAAAATACATCGTTACCTATTATTAATACAAATAATAACCGCTATAGGTATAACTGTGTTGCCACAAAGTTAGTTTCCTTCCTATAAATCATTTAAGCTACTAAACCTAATTAAGAAAAGCAGGGGTTGTAGGTTAATATTAACTATATATTAGTTTTAAGTTATATAAAAACTGTTAAAAAGTTATATTTTTAAATAAATATTTAAATATTTAAAAAATATAAAATAATATAATAATAAATAAAGTTTTAATAATTAAATTATTAAAATAATTTTTAAACTATTTTAATAAATATATAAAAAATAAAAAAACTAAAACTTTAAGTTTTTTATATATAAATAAAAATATTTTTTTTAAATATATTTAAAATAAATAAAAATTATATTAAAAAAATTTATTTTTTTTGTTTAAATTTTATAAAAATTTTAAACAATATTTTATAAATAAAAGTTTTAAATAAATAAATAAAAATTATTTATAAAGTTATTATAAAATAAAGTTATAAATTAAAGTTAATATAAATATTATTTAAAATAAATTAATATTTAGTTATATATAAGTATATATATATAAATTTAATAAATATAACTATTATTTAAAATATAAAATAAAACTAATAATTAAAAAAAATTAATAGTTTTAAAATATTATAAAAGTTATATATATATTAACTTTTATTAAAAAATATTTTAAAATATTTATAATTATTATAATTAAGTTTAATTTTAAACTAAAATAATATAATATTATTAATATATTTATAAATATAAAACTTAATAAAAAAATTTATATAAAAATACTTTTTAGCTATAAAAAACTTTAAATTATTTATAGTTTAATAAGGTTTTATATAGTTTAAAAAAATTAATTTTATTATAATAAAAAAAATTAATTTTAATTTTTATAAAAATAAAAAATAAAATTATTTTATATAAATTTTATTATTATTTATATAAAAAAATATTTATATTTATTTATATAAATAATATTATTATAGCTTATAAAAAAAACTAAAAAATCTTTATTTAAAAAGCTATAAACTAGCTTAAATAAGCTTATTAAATAATTAATAGTAATAATTTTTAATAGTTTTTAAAAGTTAAAATTATTTAAAATTATTAAAAATAATTATTTTAATTATTTTAAACTTTATATTTAAAAAAAATTTTTAAGCTAAAAAATATATTTTTATTTTTATTATATATTTTAATAATAATAGTAAAACTACTATTTTATAAAAAATTAACTATTAAATAAAAAATATATTTTTATTAAAAAAAAAAAATTTAATTATATATATAGCTATAATTACCCAGCTTAATATAGCTTTTAATATTTTAAAACTTTTATAATTTCTTTTAAATTTAAAACCTTAATATTATAAATTAATAAATTAATTATTTAAATATTTTAATTAAACTTAATATTATATTTTATAATTTAAAAATAATAATAATTTTAAAATTATTAATAACATGTTTTTTATAAATAATACTTTTAATTAAAAAAGTTTATAAATATATATAATAAAATTATTCGGAAAAATAATTAAATAATAAATAAATAAATAAAACATAATAACTATTTTTATTATTAAAGCTAAATTATTAATATTAGCTTAAACTATTAAAAAAATTATATTTATAAGCTGTTTTCTTAAAAGACTAAAAATTATTATAAATAATTAATATATTATTATTTAATATAATAATTAATAAATAATTAAACTTATTATAAAAAAAATAATAACTTTATAAATAAAGCTTTATTATATAAATATTTATAATTACTAGCTTTATTAAAAGATTAAAAAAAATATTTTATAAATAATTTATATATTAATAAATAATATAATTATTAATAAGCTAACAAAAACCTTTAGCTAAAATAAATAAAATTAATTTTTTAATTAATTAAAACTTATAAATATTTATAAATATTACTTTTATAAAAAATTAAATAATAAAAAATATTAAAGTTTAAAAGCTTTAAAAAACTTATTTTTAAAAAGTAAATTAAACTATTTAAAATTAAATAACTTTAAATAAAGCTAGAATAAAAAGCGATTATATATATTTTATTTATTATTTAAAGCTTTTATTTTAGCTTATTTTATACTTTTATTAAATACTATAATAATTAAAATTAATTCTATTATTTTTTAATATTTATTTTATAAAAAGCTTTATTTATATAAAGCTTTTTTAAAAAAATATATTAAATTTAAAAAGTTAAAATAATAGTTTATATAGTATAAATTACTTATATATATTTATTTAATATAAAACAAAAAAATCTTTATAATATAATAAAACATATTAATTAATTACTTATTATATTTAATTAAAATCGCTTAATTTTAACAAAACCTACTTACAAAAACCTATAAAAACCTACCTACGAAAACTTACTTCCGCGTACAAGCTAGCAGTTTTAAATCCACTTGTTTAATATATTTAATCAGTTAACTAATTTAAATCAAATAATAAAAATAACTAAACAAGATAAACAAGCCTTTTTTTCGACCTAAATCAGGTAAAACAAAATAAAAGCGATTATCTTGTAAGATTAATGGCCCCCCTACGGGCCGTCCCCCCACGGGCTACCCTTTTCACACCAAAAATCCACTTTTTAACACCTTTTTATACCCTTTTTAAAAAGTGGATATAATAGCTAAAAATAAAACGCTAGTAGATTAAATTATAATAAAATCAGGGCTATATAAATAAAAATGAATAAAAATACATTTACGATTTAATTAATTTTTAATAATTAATATTTAAATTTTAGCTTAATTTTTTTAGCTGTACTAATATTTTTGTTTAAAGATTACTAGTAAATTTGTTTACTGTGTAAATTTTTTAGCAGATTTACTTGTTTTAAAGTTAGTTTAAAACTAATAAAGTGGGGCTATAATATTAAAACGTATTTTAAAAATTAAAGGTTAATATTAAATTAATAAAAATAAAAGTGTTTTATTTTTAAATACTTTATTTAATTAAATATTTAAGTTTAAAGTAAAAATTATAGCTAAAAATTTAATAAAACTTTATTAGTAAATTTATACAGTTTTTTATACTTTATAAATTCACATATAAAATTTAGCTAAAGTTTAGCTTAAATTTTTACTTTAAACTTAAATATTAAATTAAATAAAATATTTAAAAATAAAAAGGTTTTATTTTTAATAATATAATATTAAGCTTTAATCCTTTAAATATAGTTTAATATTATAGCCCCATTATACTAATTTTAAACTAACTTTAAAACAGGTAAGTTTCCTAGAAAATCACATAGTTAACAAATTTACTAGTAATTTCTATATAAAAGTATTAAACACTTTAAGCTAAAACTAAATATTAATTATTAAAACTTAATTAAATCGTAAACATATTTTTGTTTATTTGTATTTAAATAGCCCCGATTTTATTATAATTTAATCTACTAGTGCTTTATTTTTAGCTATTTTATCCACTTTTTAAAAAGGGTATAAAAAAGTGGGTTTTTGGTGTAAAAGGGTTGTTCGTGAGGGGACGGCCCGTAGGGGGGCCACTTGTTGAAATCAGGGAGGCTGGTAAATCTAGTGGCTGGGTACTTTGCCCTATACATATCTTTTATATAAGTAGAAATACTACCGCATCGCACTATCCTAAACTTATTTTTTAAATAATATAATATACGGTTTATTAATTTAATACTTATAACTTAATAAGTTATAAGCTTAAAAGCTTATAATTGTTATTTTTAAAAACTTATTTATATAAATTTAATTTATTTATTTTATTTTTAATAATTATTATTATTTTTACTAAACTAAAACTATTAAAAATAATATTAAATAATAAAAGCAGTAAAAATATTATAACTAAAATATTTAGCTAATATTACCCTACTATAACTACCTTAATATATTATTTATTATTATTTTAATACTATATTTAAAAAAATATTTAAAAAAAACTATATTTTTTTTATTTATTTATATAAATATATTAAAATTATATTACTACTATTATTTTTTATTAATAAAAATATTATTAAAAATAATTTTAAAAATATATACGTTTATATTTATATATAAATTATTTAAAAAATTAAACAATATTATTATTTTTTTAATAATTAATAAATTAGTTAAAAAAAATAAATAAATATAGCTTATATAATAAAAATTAAACTTAAATTATATCCGAAGTTTTAATTAAGCTTGTTTATAAAAGCTTAAAAATTAGCTGTTAAATAAACTTTTAAAACTTAATTATTTATTTTATTAATTTATTATTATTTTTTTAATAAAAAAAACTTTTTATATTTTATATAAAAATTTAAAAATAAATAAATAATATAATTTTTTTATAAAAAGTTTATAAATATTAACTATTAATTAATTTTTTTTTTTTTTTTTTAGTTTTTTTTTAAGCTTTATATTATTAATTTTTTTATAAAAAGTATTTTTTATTTTTATACTTATAAATATAAATAAAATAACTTTGTTTAAATTTAAAATTATTATTAAATTTTTTATATTAAAAATATTTAATTTAATTATTATTTTAAACTTTTTAATTTTAATATTTAAAATAATAAAATTATTTTTAAATTTTAAATCTTTTAATAATAATTTTATTTTAAGCTTTATTTTATTAACTATTATTTTATAAAAATTTACTTTTAATTAAAACAATTATTAAAATAAATAATAAATTTAAAACTAACTTTAGTTTATAAAGTATTATAATATTTAAATTTTTTTTAAAATATTTTTATTTTAAAAAAAAAATAAAAAATTATATTTTTATTATAAAATATATTAACTTTTTACTTAAAAAATTTTAAAAAATAAAGCTAGTTAAAATTTTTAATATATTTATAAAAGCTAACTTATATAAAGTTAAAAAAACTTAAAAAATTATTTAATAAAAAGTTATTAGCTTTATTTAAAGTTAATATAGCTATAATATTAAAAAAGTTTTAAAAAATTATTAAAAAATATTAAAAAAAAAAAAAAAGCTTTATAGTTATTAATATATAAAAATTAATTAAAAAAAAGTTTAAACTTATTAATAGTTTTATATTTTAAAATTTATTATATAAATAAAAGAATATATTTTTTATTATAAAAAAGTTTATTATAGTATTTACTATAAAGCTTTAATTTATTTATTTTAATTTAAAAAAACTTAATAAATTTTATTTTATTAAAAAACTTTTTTTAATTATAAGATTTTTTATAGTACTAGGAAAAAAATATATATTATTTATTTTAACTTTTTTTTAAATAAATTATTTTATTTTTATAAAAAAAATTACCGGAAATAAGGTTATAAAAAGTATTAATTTTTAAATAGCTTTAATAAAAGCTTAATAAAAAAAATAAATAAATAAAATTATTGTTTAAAATATTATAAAAGTTATATTATTTATTAAATAGTATTAAAATAATAATAATAATAATAATGTTAATAAAAATAATTAAAAAAAAAAAAATTTTAATAAAAGGTTAAAATTTAAGTATATTTTTTATAAAAATAAAGGTTAAAAAGCTTATATATTTTATAAAAAGTTTATTTATTTTTATAAATACTTTAAACTATTTTTAGCGGAATAAACTTTTAAAAATATTAAAAAAAGGTAAAAAAAAAAAAACAAGGGTAATAGTAGTAGCGTTAATATAGCCGTACTAATAATTATTAATATTTTATTAAAGCTTTTAAATTTAATTTTTTTAGCTATAAAAAATAACTTAAATTTAAAAAAAGATTTATTAAAATAAAAACCCGGTATTTTTAGCAGGTTATTTAATAGCTTTAAATATTTAAGTAGTTAATTTTTTAAAACTATACCCGAAGCTATTTTATAAAGCTTTATAGCTGTAATATTAATAAGCTTTAGCGTTAAAAAAGCTTTAATTAAACTAAGATTTTTAAATGTATTAAGTAAAGTAAAAAAATTTATAAAATAAATTATTAATTTTATTATTTTAAATAATAGCTATATTTAAACTAATTTTAATAATAAGTTATTTTTTATTAAACTAGTAAAATATAATAAGCTATTAGTTTATAAAATTAAAAATATTATAATAACTTTAAAATAATAAAAAATAATAAAGTTTTTAGTTATAATAAATAAATAAATTAAAATAATTATTATTATTAATATTATATATTATTTTAAGCTAGGCGTTAACTTAGTTTTTATATTTTAACTAGTTAAAAAAAGCGTTAAATTTTTATTTTATTATAATAAAATATAAAAAGCTTTAAAAAACTAAATGTTTTTTAAAATATATAAAGCTTATAAACTATATATAGTTAAATAGTTAAACAAGGCTTTTTAAATAATAGTATTAAATATTATTTTTTATTTTTATTTTATTAATTTTATTTTAAAAATATAGTACGAACAATTTAAATATATTAAAAAAAAAAAATTATAAAAACTAATAATAATAAATATAAATATTATGTTTTAAACTAAGTATTATTTTTATAAAGCTTATATTAATAATAAAATATAAACTAAACTATATAAAAAAAAACTTTTAAAAAAAACTTATTTTATAAAATTTTTATATTTTAATAAAGCTAATATATTTAATAATATATTAAAAAGTTATAACAGTTTTATAAGTTAAATAGCTATAATTTATAATTATATTAGAATATTTTAAATAGTTTTTATATAATGTTTAAAAAAATAGTTTTTAAAGTTTAAAAACTTTTTATAAAAATAAAAAAAGTTTAAATAACGTTATTATTTTTTAATACTAAATAAACTTAGCTTATATATAAATAAAAAATTTATAAACTTTTATATATAAAAAAATATTATTATTAAATATTTAATTATAAAATAATATTAATAAAATAAAAAAGCTAAAAATATAATTTTATTAAAATACTAGCTTATTTTTATTAAAATAGCTGCTTATATTAAAAATAAAAAATAGTTTAAAAAAATATTAATAATTTTTTATAAAAAATAATATAAAAAAAAGCTAAATTAAAGCTATATAATAATTTTTAGCTCGTTAAACAAGTATAACTTTTTAATAAAGTTTAATATATTAATATTTAAAATAATTTAATATAAAATAATTAAATATAATAAAAATAAAAAATATAATTTTATTATTTATAAGCTAAATAATTATATAGTTATTAAAGCTTATAAAGTTGTTATTATTAAAAAATATATATATATTTTTATAAAAAATATTAAAAAGTTTTTAAAAAAACGTTTAAAATTATTATTTTTTTTTAACAAATAAAAATATAAACAAGTTATTAAAAAAGCTAAAAAAATAACTATTTTAAAAAAAAAAAAAATTTTAATTTAATACTAGTAAATTTTTTAAAGCTTTATATACTATTTATACTTTTAAAAAGGTTTTTTTTACTAATATTTTAAAAGTTTTTAATACTTTTAAATATTTTTATTTTTATACTTTTAAAGTTTATACTAGTACTTTTAAAAAATTAATATTTATTAAAATAGTTTTATTTAAAGCTAAAAAGTTTTTTGTTAAATATATTAAAACTAAAAAATTATTATAATTTATATTTTAAAGTTTAAAAAAATAATTAAATTTATTATAATTTATAAATATTAACCCTAGCGTTTAAAATAATAATTATTACTTTATTTTTTATTTTATTAGCTATTAAAATAAAACCTAAAAGCTATAAATAAGTAAAAAAAAACATTAAATAAATAAAATAATATAAAGCTATAAAAGCTAAATTTTAGTTATTAATAAATAATTATATTTAAATATTTTATAAACTATTTATTAAAAAAAATTTAATATTTAAAAAATAAATTTATAAAATTAAAACAAGCTTTAATAAAAAAATTATTAAATATAAAGCTTAATAAATTATTTATAATTTTAAACAAATTTTTAATAAAAATTATAATAAAACTTTTATTTTAATAATTAAACTAATAAGTTATAAAGTTATTTTTATTTTTACTACTATTTTAAACTTTAAAATTAAATAAATAAATATTAAAACTATTTTTTTATATAATAAAATTAAAAAAAACGTTTATATTTAACAACTTTTTAAATTTAAAAATAGTTTTAAAAAAATCTATAAGTTAAATAAAACATTATATAGTTTAAAATAAGCCCTTAAAATATAATATTATATATTATTTAAATTTTTTAAAATATTAAAATTTAAACTATTAATTTTAAATATTAATGTTTTTATATAAAAATATATATATATTATTATATATATTAATAATTTATTAATAATAAAACTTTTAAAAAAAAAATTTAATAAAATTAAAAAAATTTTATTAAAAAAATTTAAAATATAAAATTTAAAGCTATATTTTTACTACTTTAAAATAGCTATTATATAAAACTAAAAGAATAAATATATTTATTTTAACTAAAAAGTTTATTTAAAAAAAATAATTAAAAAACTAAGCTAGTAAAAAATATATACTATTATTATACTTATAAATATAAATAAAATTTTAAAACTTATTAATAGCTATATAATTAGCAGAAAAAATATATAATAATATATAAAAACTATTAACTGTTTAATATACGTTATATTTAATATTAAACTAAATATAATATATATTATATTTTATTTAAATAAATATATAAAAAACTTTATAATAATATATTTTAAAATAATTAAATAAATATTATATTATTTATATAATATTATTAATTTAAAACTATATTATTAAAAAAAAACTATAAAACTTTATAAACTAAACTAACGTTAATTAAACTAGCTATATTTAAACTAAACGTTTAACCGTAAAATATATTTTTAATATAAATAATACTATTATTAACTAAAGCTTTAAAAAATAATAAAGTACTACTTTATTCTTTTATAAATTAAAGCTTATAAAGTAAACTTAAGCTATTAAAAAAGCTATATAGCTTTAAAAACTATTATTTAAATTAAATATTATAAAAAAAAATATAACTATTATTATTATTTATAAAAATAATTAAAAAGCTATAGTTATAGCTAAAAACTTATAGTTTTATAATAAAATAAAATACGTTTTAATTTAACAAACCTTTTATAAAAAAACAATTTAATAAAAAAATATTAATTTTTAATAAATCTTTACGTTTAAATAAATAACTAATAAACTTATTAAAATATTTTTATAAAATAAGTTTATTATTTTTAAAAATATCTTAAGCCTCCGGCTATAATATAAATAAAAAAATTAGTTAAATTTACGCTTTATAAAATATTTTTTTTTTATTTTTTATTATATAGGACTTTTTTAAAAGCTTATAACTATTTTATATAAAGCTTTTATTTTTTATAATGTTTTATTTTAAAGAACTTTTTTAAACATTATAATTTAACTAATTAACTTTTTAAAAAATATTATTTATTTATATATTATTAAAAAAAAAATTTTTTAATAATTTTAATAATATTATTTATAATAGTTTTAATTATTATTATTAAATATTATATTACTAAGTACTTTATAAAAAGCTACCTTATAAATAACCCTTGTTAATATTAAAGCTATTATTTTAACTATTATTTATAATAAAAACCCGAATTAATTAAATTTTTATATTTTTATATTTTATACTTTATTATTATACTAAAATATTTTTTAAATTTTAAAAAACTTTTAATAAATTTAAAAATATTAAGTTTTAAAATTAAAATATATTTATAATAGTTTAAGCTTAATAATAAATTTTTAACGTTATTAAATTATTTAATATTAAAAAAAAAAAAAAAAAAACCTTTTTTTTATATTTATTTTTAATTTATTTTTTTTATAACAAATAAAATAAAATAAACTAAAAAAACTATATATTAAATATTAACTTAAAAAACTGCTTTAGTTATTTCGCTAGATTTTTTAATATTAATAAAAATTATTTTAAAATTAAAATATTTAATATATTAAACAAACTATTAATTAAAAATTAATAAAAAAAAAATATAGTATATATTTTTTATAACTATTATTAAAACCGAAAAATTTAAAAAAAAAATTATATTAATTTAAAACTATAATTTAATAAAAATATTTAAATTTAAGCGATAAAAGTTAGTTTTTTTTAATAAATAATATATATTTATTAAATATTTTAAAAAATATAAAAAAATAACTTTTATTTAAATTTAATATAATATTTATTTTAATAATAAAAGTTAAAAAAAATATTTACTAAATTCTTTACTAAAATTAATAAAATAAATAAAGTTAAATAATTTTTTTTATTAAAAAGTTAATAATATATATTTTAAAAAATATATATAATTTTAAATATAGCAAAAAACAATTAAAAAAAAAAACTTATAATAGCTTTATATAAAATATATATAGTTTAAATAAAAGTGTTAAAATTAAAAAGGCTAATAAATCTAGTAGCTAGGTACTTCGCCCTATAAATATCTTTTATATAAATAGAAGTACTACCGCATCGCACTGTCCTAGACTTATTCCTTAAGCAATACAATATACGGTTCATCAACCTAATACTCATAACTCAACACTACTAATCTTATTGTTTTATCTGTGTAGAACGCTGCTTCTTGCGGCTCGAGAACTCGTCGTCAACTTCGTACAGATGAGGCGTAGCTTGTC
The DNA here is from genome assembly GCA_025201785.1 of Xylaria longipes. Classification (NCBI taxonomy): domain Eukaryota; kingdom Fungi; phylum Ascomycota; class Sordariomycetes; order Xylariales; family Xylariaceae; genus Xylaria; species Xylaria longipes. The sequence continues at coordinate 30,782 of MU619805.1, forward strand.
AAATGTTTTGACTCAAGAAACGATGTCAGAGCTTCATGGAAGTGACAACTTTCAGTGCCGAGGAACTCCGGCATTGACCTAAACCAGGTACTCCTTATACATTTTTTAAACCAAGTAATGTAGCGGACAACGCCCGGCCTAGAGAGAGTATCGAAATCCGAGCGTTCGTCTTCACTTCGCCACAAAAGAGCTAGGGTTTTTATTCAAGGAAGCCGAATGCACGAGAGGAGCAACGGAAACTTGATGTGCCCACAGCCATAAAAATAGAGGCAGTAGTATTACAACTCGGTTGTCATGAAAGCAGCAAAGTCACAGACGGAGACTTCGTATTGCCACCTTTTCTTGATCTTAGCGAATACAAACAATCTTATCATATTGAATATCTACCTATATATCAAGGCAACTAAGACGGGTGAGAAAGTCTGTACAGTGCGATGTGATTAAAGGTGAGGAACGTGCAATGCTTCAAAAACCAGGCTCACGATACTCGCCAAACCCTCCCCAAGAATCAGCCCGCTGGCAAAGACCAGGAGAGAGGTATTCGACCGTTTCAGGATGGAAACCCAGTAGTAGGCGCCCACAGCCCCAACAGCTCGAGCGAGTGTGAAGCTGGGGGTTAAGTACATGCCTACACACGTTAGCATTATTTTCATAGGAATTTCGGCGACTTTTCACACTTACCGACAGAGAATGGGACACCCATTGGAAGATATACCGACCAGGAGCGGTTTGAATAACAGGTCCGAACAACCGCTATGGCTGCGAATGTAAGCCCAGTTGCTAAGCAGACTTGCGGGACCATCTCAGGAAGGTCTTGGCCCACGGCTAATTTTGCTCCAGCTCGCCACACGAAAGCTGAAGGGACTTGAAAGACCGGCCCAGGAATATCGTACACTGAAGTGTGCAGCCTGTACAGACCGACTGCAGCAAAGCCACCGACAGCAGAACCGAACACCATCCCCAATAGTTGGTGAACAGGGCAGGCGCCTAGGATATGCGCCGCTTTGAAAGTCTGCATCATGAAACCAGCCTGGACAACGCCGGACTCAGTGATGCCGCCAGCAATGAGGTTCGCTGCAAAGGCGTGGGGAGTGCCATTGCGCATAGCGAATCCAACCAGAATCTGGCAGATTTTGGCAATCCCTGAAGCTGGACTGAAATCGGTGGTTCCCACAGCTTTGATACCCATGATGCAGAGTGGGAGGGAGACGATAACGGCGGTCAACGCAATACCAAACGAGATCACGCGGCCGAATGCGATCTTCACCGCCACCAGACAGACCAATATAGAGACAACAAAACCTGACCAAGACCAAACCTGGGAGGTCAGTTTCTTCTTGGCGGACATGTCTTGTCCGATAGGCTTTTTCTTATAGTCTGAGACGAAAGTTCGAATAGCCTGGAATAAAAAGAAGCCGAGATCGACGAGAGCCTCAGCTAACATAGCCGATAGACTCATCCAAATAATCCAACCTCGAGCCCCGGTATCCCAATCACCGACCGGACCAGGCGCCCAGCCTAGTTTCTTGGTTAAGGGCGAGAAGATTCCCCAGCCAATTACTGCACCAACAACCATGTTCAGTAGCACGACCGGGCCGGTGATGATGCCCTGACCAACGTAGCCAAGCGATGCATTGAACGACCAAAGCCATTGCGACGAAGCAGTTGTTCCAAAGATGGGAATATTCTGTAGAACGGGAAAGAAATAGGTGAAAAGGGTCTGTTTCGTTATCAGCATATAGTTCTACAGCTTGATTTCCTGTTTGACTAACATAAATCGCAGATACGCCGAGTGCGCGAGTGAGAATGGTAAAGCTTGAACGCAACCCTGGCTCCTCGCCTGTGACATCTTCTTCGCCGGATTCCAGAGGACCCTCGACAATGAGGGTTTCAGCGCTCTCGTGCGTCGCCTGGGAGGCTTCCTTGCCAGAGAGGACATCGAGCATGAGAGCAGTGGCAGTTCCTGTAGGAAACCGTAAGTTCTCACGCAGGATGATGCGCTCCCTGAGCAGATATGCGAAGACGAGACCGAAAATGGAAATTCTCATTGACCAAGCACACAGTTGCCCGAAGGACAGCTTAACGGGCTCAGGGATGAGATATTCTAGTGCTGGAATAACACCGATCAGACCTGCACCAGCAGGCATAGCACCGACTGCACTCGAGACGGTCTGAATCATAATATTTTCGCTTATCCCATAGGTCTTCTCTGTGTATTTATTGATGAGTCTGAGTGCAGCGAAGCCTCCGAAAGCGGACTGAATCTGCATGATGTTTACATAGCCGGTTTGAAGACCGAAATGAATGTTGCTTAGACAGACCAGGACGCCAAATGCGGACCCTATCGCCAGAGGGAGGATACTGGAGTATGGTGTGAGTTGCGTGCTCTCCCGCAACAGACTCTCCTCGAGTTGCTCATTGTCCTCGTCGCTACCTTGCAGGAAAGGCTGCGACTCGGCATCCCCATCGAAAGGATAGTGTTCATCGGCCATCTTCTGTTCAATTAGAAAATCAAGGTCGCTTGTGTAAAAGATATTAATGCCAGGTGTTAATCAGTCCAGCGCTGTCTGTGCTTAAATGTGTTAGATTTAAGGGGTTAAAATAATGGTCCACATAGCGTAAATTACCCACCTGTACCTATTGTATATAGGATAAAAAAGTTTTAATAATATAATAAAATATATTATTTAATTAATTACATAATAATAATTTTATTAGTAAATATAAAAGTTATTTTAATTAAGTTAAAAAATTATAAAGGGTTATAATTCTAACCCCAGCTTATCCTTAAACTAGAGCAAGCATACCACCTTTCTTTCTAGAGACCCTTAATCAAAGTGCAGATTGCCGTAAGTAAGACACAGGCTCATCTCTCTCACAACTTTCTTACTTCTATTATTATCTAGCGTCTCTTTTTCCCTTTTTGCTTCTCTTTCAACTTTGAATGCTTTAGATTGCTTTAAAGTATCCTAATCCTTGCTTATGAAGCTCTTTACTAATGTTGATGCTAGAAAGTCGACCTCTGTATTGCAACACTTTCCGGAACAACTGTTAACTTGTTGGGAAAACTTCCCGTCGTTGTTTATCTTGTCGGCGGTGGTGTTGTCAAGGGCTCTGCTTACGATGAAACCTTTGATCCCGCCAACCTAGTGGCAAATTCTGTGGCTTTGAAAAAGCTCATTATCCATGTTGTGCTTAATTACCGTCTTACGATATTTGGCTTTGCACGTTTGCCTATTTTAAAGGACTAAAAGTCCTGTAATGTGGGGATGCGAGATCAGCGAGCGGGATTTTAATGGGTTAAAGATAACATCGCTGCGTTTGGAGGCGACCCGGGTAGAATTATATCTTTCGGGCTAAGCTCTAGAGGACTATTCTCCTCCCTTTATTTTTCGACTTATAGGGGTAAGCACGGTGTCCCTTTTATATAAGCTTGGGTTATGTTAGGACCACCTGGCACGGCACTAAACATAACTTCCGATGCAACGGAAATTTATACTTACACCGTCGCTGAGAGGCTTGGGTGTAACCAAGATGATGACAAGGCGATTCTGGACTGCTTGAGATAGGTGCTAATGGATAAGCTTACGGAAACTGCCATGGCCTACTTAGGAAAATCACCCGCCAGCTGGGCTTTTCACATTTATCCCCTCTGTCGACGATGACTTTCTACCAGAAAGACAATCTGCCGTATACAAAGCGGGGAGATTTGTCAAGAATATCCCTATGGTCTTCGGCTGGGTCCAAGACGACGGTGCCACCAATGCAGGACCTGCTCCTCTGTTTCAGAGCGAGGAAGCCATGAAAACTTCTATTCAGAATTCTGCCCGTGCCCTTACTGACGATGACTATGAAAAACTCTTTTCGCTATATCCTGCAAAAAGCTTTGAGGAGGACGTACGTAATTACGAAGCCCGCAAAGCCGAGAATGATCCTGTCGCCCCTGTCCATTACTTTCGCGTCGCACGCATTATGCAGGATCTCTTGTCCACGTGCTCGTCTATTGACTTTGGCTTTGAGATGGCGAAGCAGTCACAAACTGTAGACGGCTTCTCTGGCGTCTACCACTATGTGCTCAACCAGAGTATGGTCACGCCCCTATTTCACGCAGCCGGGATGCCCTACCTAGGCGCTATCCACGGCAGTGATCTAAACTATCTCTACAATAATATGTTTCCGCGAGATCAGATATCGGAGAGTGACAGGCATGTCTCTGATACCTTGATTTCGTCTTTTGTCAACTTCGCACATACGGGTCGGCCGGACGGCGAAGGCTTACCCTCGTGGCCACAGTCGTTTTCAGCTCCTGGTGACCTAGACGAATTGGGAGTCGGGGCGGATAGCCCTTCGTCCTTTAACCTGCGAGTCTTGGGTGGACCTCTAGGTAAAGGGGTGGCGCACCTTGTGGGAAGGCATTCTTTAGCTACCGGTGAGCATGAAGGCATTGTACAGATCCCTCTGGGAGGTGAAGTGGAATACGGAGAGATGAAATCTCGGGCATGTCAAGACAGACAGCGAGAAGTTGAACGCGAGAATCTTCTAGAGCGCTGTGCTTTCATCAACAGTCTCGCGGAGAAGCTCGGCCATTAGACTATTTATACTTTGGGGGCTGATAGTTGATCGCTTGGAGAGCCTACTCCTACACTTTGCTATAATTTATACCTAAAGTAGTCTATGTGTAACATATGAGTTAGCCTTAGTCGAAATGAAGGGGTATGAGATATTGTTAGCACTACTACCTTGATAGCAGAATACTCTTAACCACCACTTCCTATTATATGGCATGATACGCTTTGTGAGAAAATATAATCGAGTTCATTCAATCACCTTTATCCTCCGCTTATAAAATAAGGTGGGGGATCCCTTGCTTCTAGGTCGTCCCGCATAGGCCAGGTCTGATTTACGGATTATAACTTTCGTTTTAAAACTGTCGATCTATCACGTTTCATAAAACAGGTACGCAGTAACATGCACTACCGATGCTAGACTATACCATAGGTACTTAGGGTATGTTACTCGCTGTCAGGCGCCCAGGCTAGCCGCGATGTTTCGCGATCGCACCCGGACAACCTTGTAGCCCCGAATGTCGAACATCGTGGTTGTTATAACGCCCTCCGTCTCGGTGTAGCAGTGTAGGTCCGAGAGCTCGGGCGGGATGTGAGCTGGTTTCTTGCCAGACATGGTGGACGTAAGAGAGGCGCGATCAAATGTTAGTAAATTTGTTTCAAGACTAAATTATATTTGATCTCAACACTCAATTCCCAGTCGTGGAGGCGGGCTCGTCACTAGCAGAAATATCTCAATCGGCTGTTTCCCACGTGAAGGAAAACACCTTGTCTTGTCAACTCTTCATCGTCTAACCCCAGATCGCTCCGTATTTCGTATCTCGCAAAAATGCGCCGGCCCGTTGCGACGAGAGCCCAAGCTTGCCGATTCGATTGTTGCTAAGCTTGGCATTCCCATTGTGGAGTGGCGCGCTGTCGAGTATAGTTGAATTGAGACTGTCAGATCTTGATATTGGTAACGTTGGAACCCTGGATATCTCGCGCAGAGCGAGATTCACAGAAATACTCCTACAACTTCATTGGGTATACTTTGTTCAGGCTCAGTTTACTGGCTGCGGGGGATGTACCTTGAAAATCTTCGTCCTACCCCCGAGCAATTGTATGTATCTTGCATGTATAGAGCTATGTTATATTAACTCACGAATCTTTCCGCATAATTCACGACTATAAAGACGCGTAAGAGCTACTCCGGTCTGAGGCCTGGAAAGACGGCCCTTGGTTTCTGATTATTCCTGTAACGGCGTTTAACACACTTCCCGGAACCCACAACGCCCCAGGGCAAAATACCCCCGTTTATTAACGTAAGCAACATTGGCCGGACTTGTTACTATTATCTGATCTCACGTAACATGTATATCTTAGCATATCAATAGTTGTATTTTTATTACGTCTGTTTAAACAGTAAAAGTAGTAATTAAAGCTTTTCTTGCATAGTGCCTTAAACACAATATAATGATTGCTGATGACTTCAACGTTATTTTTCCAAGAAAGGGGTAATTTAGACGAGAAAATGATCCGTAGCATTATCGATGCGTTAACACTCCTTTCTTTTAGCTGTATATACTGATCTCCTAACCTTGCGTGCCCCTTACTGTCTTAGTGGTGCAGTGTGATTAATTTCTTGATCAGCTTCGGCTTGTGCCTCCACCCTCTCCCTCTCTATCGTCTGTTTGCTAGACTAAACCTGAAATCTGCGGAACATGGGGACAAAGCCTCCCTTATTGCGTGACTATAATGTTAGCGTGTAGGTGAGTTTTCGGCCGAGTAAGTAAACCTCGCTCATTATAATATGTGTGTAAAAGAATACAACAAACGGGCGTAGCAGATCAAGGATAGCGTTTCATTTGGCCGCGCAGCTTAACTAACCCGTCCCTTACCTACCCCTTATGGGCTTGGTAGCACTCTCTTGTGTCTCTTATATGTACATTCTGACGTGTGCCTTTACCTACGTTTGCCGAGATGAATTTCGACCGCATGCTTTTTTCTATAGTTTGGTCTGAGATGTGACGTCGTCTAGCCAGTTTATTGCGCAGGAGTCCTCTTTGTATTTTGAGCTGGGCTTTTGAGTTACGACATAGCCATCAAAAATAGGCTAAATGGTGAGCAAGTCAAAAGAACAACCACACAATGAAGTGGCGTAGGTGGAAAGTGGAATAAATCCAACCAATAGAAATACGTGATATAAGTAGTAAAGTATCAAGGGATGAAGCCTGGGAGGAATAACCGGCTACTCACCTTGCTACACACTCACTCTAGTAAACCTTTATTTACTAGCGCAGACTTTTCCCTTGTACTGTAGGGAGCACATTGTCTAGTTAGATGCACAGGTATTTGGCTGTCATTATTGCCACTGCATCGTATTTGCGGTGCAATTCCTACGGCCTGACTGGCCCGTAATGCATCATAATGTCCCAAGTTGGTAGCGTGTTGGCTGAGTGGCTACGCACACCTCATATTGAAGCAATAGTAAAGCAGGGGACTGAGGGGGTATAATCCGCTCTCACAGGTTAGTACGGCCCCTTTGTGCTGTTACTCGAACACGAGGACAGTAGCTGTGGCTACACTGACTAAGTAAAGGTATCTATCTCATCTATCACAGGGTTCGAAAGATGTGTGACAACAAACCCACTCTCGGGTTCTGCGAAATGGCATTTGAGATAGACACGTAATCGAATACTTGGTTTTTACTCAATTAAATAGCCATTTCAATCCTGTTCCTAGATATCATTTTGTAACTAGAACAACAACAGCACTGCCAAACATATCGGTCTCGCCATTTCCCCTCAAAATGCCCCAACTAGCACCAAAATGTATCCTCGAAGCAGTTGCGAAATTCGCGGAATCCCAGCAAGGTCGTTTGATTGTCGAACGCATATTAACCGAATACTGCAAAAAGCCAACCCTCGTGTATATCACTTTCTGGGATGGCGACAGTCTCGCGGCCTACCGGCCCAGCCCTTGCCCTCAGCACAAATTTTGTGGCGTTCCATTAAGGGATATTGACTGTATCATAGAAAACTGCGACACTGCTTTTGCCCCCCTTTTTGCCAATAGCACCACCAAAAAATTGTACGAAAGTGTTCGAACTCCGCGACCAACATATACAGGATCTGGCCATAACCTGTCACTGTATCAGATCCGAGATGCCGAGGGTAAACCAATTGACTATTATTTTCTCGAGAACTTTCACCAAACAAACGTTCGTAACAACAGGGAAATCAGTCTAGCACTTCGAAGCCCCATAAATATTCCTCGGCGCCCTGATGAAAGCCAAGGCGTGGACTGGTGGCCGAACCTCGTAGTCCGTCTTACCGAAGTTTGGGAAGCGATGGAACGCTGGGATCTAAGCACAGATTCGGATGAGGGTCTGAAGCGGAGGACTTTTGCAGAATTCTTTGGCGTCTTGGCAAGAAACACGGTTAGATTGCAAGACTACCTGATCCTGATCAATCGCAAGGGAGATGACGAGCGCGTACTCGAAGAGTACAATTGCTTCAAAAAGAAAGGCCAGCACAGCTATAATTTCAAACTTGAGGAGGCTATCAAGAGCTACGACGTGGCTGAAAAGCTTCCTAGTGATATCACCTTCGCACGCATTAAGGATTTCGACGAGGATCAATGTATCTGGACTAACAGGGTTGAGAAATGCATGGCAGCATGGAATACTGTTCCGGGTCTCAATCCACCAAGGGCGTTCTGTGTTAGATGGAAGACTGATGAGGAGCTGAAGGAGGAGGACCACGAGCTAAATGAACGCCTTCACCCGCCCGCCAGGGGTGGACCTGGTTTCACTGTACCTGCGACACTTGAAGAGGGGATGCGCTGCCAACCAGTTTTAGGCTTCACTCAGAGACTGTATGATTATAAAAGGAGCTTAAGAAGATGAAAAGTGTGGTGTCACTTTGCCCGCCTGTTCATGAGCTGTTTGAAAACTACAGAGGAGTATAGGTTATCTGAGTATGACGGCACAATCCCCATATTCTGATTATTGCTTTGAGATGCGAATTGTCACAATAAGTAGAAATAGAGTGATGCTTGGTTACTTTTGCCCCTGTTACAGTATTAGGGATATCATTGGAGTATAGCAAACAATGCTGAGAGAAAGGGAAACTGTCATCGCCCAGCTGTTATCTGAGCAGGAATTCAAGCAGCCTAAAGTATTGATGTGCTGGCTTTTGCAGCTATTCTTACAGACACATCGAGCCGTAGATTGCGGATACCAAAAACATTTTGAGCATATATTACCTAAGATTCGGCTCGAAAATTGTAGCTTAAAATCTCGCCTTACTCTACATTTATGACTGGCGATAGTCATGTGCCCTCTTTTCGCTTTTACTGGTGGCATCTTGTACCAATAAGTTTCTCACGGGACACCTTATATAATTTGATGGTACGAAGTCTGCCGACGAATATTAGGTGTATAGACGATACTTCAAATACTCTATTTAGGAGAGAAAACTACGAAACCTAGAGCGCGGCATGGGGCGAGGTAATCCGATGAACTGTTCTTCTCACGCCAATTATATCGAATGAGAATAAAGTCAGCAGATTAATAGACGAATTAGAAAATGTAAGAGACTACCCCGGAACGATAAACCCAATATGAAGAAGCGACTAGCACCTCGACCGCCAGCATCAGAATCGGTGAGAGTGTGCGACAAGGCAGTGTGTCTTGAATCCTTGTCTACTATCTTTTAAGCCGTTCTTTGTTCACGAAACAACGTTGCGCAAGACAATCACCTTGTTCTGTTCGATAATGGCAAGATATTCATTATCGGACTAATCTAGCAAAAAATGGAAACCTTAGTAGCTAAATTTTATATTTATGCTTCAACCCTCCCCGAAATCGAAGTACCGAAAGCCTGAGATGAAGTATACTTTACTTATAAGCCACCCTCTGCTCACAAGTACTAACACATATTTGAAAATATCCATCGTAAGGAACCTCCAATCTATAACTAAGGCATCACTGCTAAGCCAAATGTTCAGCCCTGGCTCATCGTCGTCCTCGGGCTCGGAAGAGTCGTATACGACGCGTATGCTTGGCCAGGTGAGACGAGAGCAAGAACTCTTTGATCGATTTGTAAGTTATCACGAAGCCCAAATACTGAAGTTCCCTCGTTCCTATTGTCTGTGCTCCCCAATTCTAACGGATATGCTCCAAGTATAATCACCTACGCACCCGGCGACGTGACCGATCGTCGGATTCTTCTTCGCGAAATCGACTACTTCGAAACTGGCCTCGGATTGTTCACCGTTCTCGAAGTCCTGAAAGGCCTCGAAGAACCTTGCTTACCCCCTTAAAAGAACTTTGGAATAGCATTCGAGAATGTCTCGGTTGCAAAAGCGATAGTGACCCAGATTGAAAATATTCGGGGCGCATTTTGCTTTTCCTATTGTCGGCATAGATTATAGATATGGTAAAGCCATAATATCGAACTTGATAGTTCTATAAGTATTAATTTACAACTTTTGTTTCCCATTTCCGCAACCGCTGGCATGTTGCCAAGGCCTTAGCTAATCCCGACGATCTACGAATACCGTGCCTTTCCCGTAGCATAATTACTTAATTCTCAGAATCGCGTCATTTGTCACAATGACGGGAATCGCTTTAACCAGGCAACAATTGCCCGATCCAGGACGATCGTCCGGCACGATTTAGTATGTTTCCGAAACGCCATGAGCTCCTCCACATTTCCCCAACAATCCCGTCTTGGATATATTGCTCGGAACGTAGTCTCCCTATTCGCCTAACCCCCAAAATATGTGTCGATCTTCGTTCTACCCGTTAAGAAACGAGACGAGCCGGACCGTCGGGTGCGGCTTTCCACGTCGGCCACGATGCACAAAAAGCCAGGCTTCCCCAGGTCATGATGGCTTTGATTAATCGCGACCGATCTCTTAGGTAGCTTCAGGAAACAAAAGTTTGGCTATACCAATCTGAGCACGATGGTTTCAACTACTCTTCTAAGTAGCATCCTAGCTGCCACGACGCTGTCCTCGGCATCATCCTCGCCTCCAGTGAAGCGCGGAACAGGGGAAATCAAGTGCCCGGTTGTGCTCAGCGGATTCGTGAAGTCGTCTCTTGCGCCGACGGACTTCGACTCGTACGCCACGAGTCCGTTCAACCCCGACTACATCCGCGGGAGCGAGAAGTTCAGCGAGACGTTGCAGTTCCCGAACGTGACGAGCTCTCGCTTCGACAATGCGACCACTATGGCTATCGAGGTGACCATCAACGACGAGTCCATCTTCCAGACGCAGAATGGCTTCCGCCGCGCTGGCCTGCAGATCCAGGGCGACACCAACGAGGGCGGGCCTGGCACGACGGGCGTCCGCACGTTGCACTTTAGCGTCAAGCAGGATGCCCAGAGGAAGCTGAATCTGACGCACGAGTATCTGGTCAGTCTTACAGCTCTCAACTAGACAACAGTCCATGATAAATTGCAGTCACAATGCAAACAATCCGACTAACCGCCCCTCCAGAACGTCTGGCACGAGGCGTCCGACTACAGTGCCAACCAATTCAACTTTCAGACGGGAACACTCATCGGGAAGGGCGGCGACAAGAACACGTTCAAGGTGCTGAACCGGCAAAACACGGAGGTCTGGTCGACGCCGATCGACGAGACGGCGTGGCAAAACTTTGCCATCACACTCGACTTTAACAAGAAGTAAGCTCCTCACCGTTCAAAACATTATCTTTAGCCCTCCCAACCACCACACAGCACGGTTCCACCTGCATGGAAGTAGAGCCAATAATAACTAACATCACACGCCAATAGCACCCTACAAGTCTACTACTCTAAAGACGACGAGCCGCTCGAGAGCGTCACGTCGGCGCTGTCCAACGACAACTCGGGCGGCGGCCAGTACCAGATCGGCATCCTGAAGAAGCCGACGGAGAGCACCGACGTCGTGAACGAAGGCTACCAGGAGTCGAACCTCAACGAAGGCCAGATCTACGGGGGCTTGTTCCTCGAGGACAGCGCTGATGGCTGCGTTTCACTGTAAAACTGTTCGCATCGTCTGGATTCGTTGGAACGAGATCTTCGGCTTTTCTTGTTGGTATGAATGAGGCTTGATCACGATTCATCGATCTTGTCTGTGACTTTACAACTGTTGCGTATAGACGCACGCACATAGGGCTAAAATGTTATTGTATATAGCAGAGAATTGAGCGATGGAGTCACTCAAGAGTTACAAGAGTAGATATTTAACTTCGTATAAATTACTTAGCTATGTACTATCTTTGTATGTACATGTATAATACTAGCAGTGTTTTCTTTAGAAGCTACTTTCTGTTAGTACATATAATAATTATTTTCGTTTAGGATACTTAAGTTTAATACTTTATGTTCATGAGGCTATGATAAACATGTCATTTCAATATTACAACGACTCTTGCGGGTCTACTTTAGCTTAGATATAGCCTTGTTACAGAGCGTTTCTCTCCAGAATGCTGAGCTAACAAAATGATAGCGACTCGGTTCTTAAGCAGCCTCGATATCACGGGAGGCCGATATAGACCTACCTCAAGCGCATACCCTGCTTTCTCGACAGGGTATGTCTCTTGGCCGCATCAATTTGCTGATTCTGGGAAGGTAAGTCGCTGCGGTCATTAAAAGGAAACGGCCTTCCAATATCTCCCGGCGGCGACGGAAGAGTGGCAAACTTGAGCTGTTCGCGCGACTGTGAGGATTGGTAGGGACTTACTGACGACTGGACTCGGGGCCCAGGTGCCCTGCTCTCTATATCAGTGGCTACAACCCGTTTTTGAGTGTAGTCTGATGAGAAAAATGTGGAGCCGGCCTCATGGCGCATATCAACTTTATCACGATCGAGGAATAAGGAATCGTTACTAGATCGTCTGGAAAGTGGCCCATTAGCTTTGTTCTTATCTTGGAAAGGATTATTTAGCGGCGCCTCAAGCTCAAAAATACCTACCGGCAGTGAAACATCCGAGAATTTGGTATTAACGCGTAAGTCAGGCACCATTCTCCGAGGCGGACTTGGTGATGGAGCAGGCGTGGGGAGCCCATAATCTGGAAACTGAGTTTGTTGGGCGTAGACTAGCTCGGCGTCGGCTCCCTCACTACCGCTACTACCAATCTCCCCGCTCTTCTTTCCTCCGGAAGTAATGGCGACGGGCTGCCTGCTACTTTTGCTCTCTCCGTCTCCAGATTCTAGTTCTGGATCTAAATAAGAACCAGCAAGGGGAGTCTTCTGGCTAATCATTTGCGTAGGCTCCGTCCAAGACGATTCGGTCGACGGTGAGGAAACAATGGGGCTGGGGCTCTCACATTTTTCATTGCCCTGCCACATCCGTAAACTGCTCGAAGGTGACCTGAGCACCTCATTTACCTTAAAGCTGGGCGGAGATCGCCAGCCCACACGGAAACCTCGCTCGAGGCGCGCTCGCGCGCGGTCGACGAACGAGGGTTGTTTGGGGCGAATGGGGTTAGGGTTCCAAGCACCGTACGCTAAACTGTCAGAGTTCGCGCGCGGGCGGATCGACGGGGTGAATGAGCGCCGACTGGGAGAGGGAGCGGATGGGGGTGCGGGCCTTCGAATGGGGGCCGGAACGGGAGCAGGTGTATTGGATGATACTAAATTGAACTCCACGCCATCAACGAGCATTGTAGCTTGTGAGTGCGGGCAAACTGGTGATGACCGCGGAATCTCCGAGAAGCTGTACCCCCGTGTCAAATGCTCATCTCGTCTGGGCCAATAGGCCGGTGGGCTGGGGGTATGCGACCCATGATATTCACTATAAGTGCTTGGACTCTCACAGAGACTGATCGAGGTACGGACGATGCGATCTCGTGGTCTCTCGAGAGGCTTAAATTCTGGGTGTCGGTAAGCTGAGTACGATGAGACGGGGCGTGGGGTGTGAGCATACGATGACTTCAGTGGCTGGCGTGCAAAGTAGTCTATGCATTTATTATCGCCGCCTAGGCCCGGAGTGAGTACCACTGGGTGACGAAGCCTTCTCTGAGTCTCATCGCCGCGATACTCACTCATAGCCGTGAGGGGGGTACCTGGTCTCAAGATGTCAGGGTGCCGATTTTGATGAAGCCTCTTCGCAGGTTTCAACCCAGTCGTGTTGAAATCGCTGTAGGCGACATACTGCTTTTTGCCGGGGTAGAAAGGGCTCTTGTTGTCTAAGTCATTCGACCCTACCGGAGACCACTCCTTCATAATAGGTAGGTTGCCGTAAAAACCTGAGACATGCCCGAGGTTTTCTAGTCTAAGTGGGCTCTCTGCTTGTTGTTTGCTGATCATTATGTTGAGAGGATGGATATGGTGAATGATTCTGGAAAGAACTGGCTGGGTTGGGAACAGAGAAGTGGAAAAAGAAGAGCAATAATTTCTCTGGGATGAAGTCCAATCTATAGGCAGGGGGTTAGGGCGAGTTTGAATAAAACAGACGCATAGTTTAACCCCCTGTGACTGTTATAACAAAGACACTAAAACAAATCGATTGTTATTGCAGCTGTGAAAGGAGCTGTTCGTAATCAGGAGGCGGTTTGCAGGAACTGTTTGTGCGAATTATGGGACTCTCGACATGTCCACAGGTCCTAGCATCTTCAATGATGCCTTATTAGCTTCGTGCTTCTTCGCATAACAGACAAAGAAGGCGTTCGAGTATAGACAAAAGGAGTAGCTATTGTTGCCTAGACAATGGTCCTTGTCTTTATTTGCCAGCTAAAGTCGCCGAAGACCTCAGGCCGAAACTCGAGTCACACGGGGATGACCCGTGTATGGGATCTAACTCGATAGTGACTATGGCCTCAATACCGAAACCGCCTATGAAGCTAGAGAGCAATATATGACAATGATATGTGCAAGCAACTAACCTACAGGCCAACGAGGATGCATGTTACTGGTACAATATTGGGGTACCACTTAGTGCAGTAGTTGTATTCTGGGAACTTCGGCGGGGTTGTCCTCCACTTCTACACCTAGAACATGAGCCTGTAGAATCGCTCAATACGCCGGCCCATGCAAGCCAAGAACCAAAACCCCTTACCAATGCGCGCTCACTCATGCGGGTCGTGTAGCTGTAGAATCAATTATATGCGTAAAAACATAGTCCATCGCAAGCGTTGGGGTGAAGTTCCGTTAATTGGAAAAGGCGTCATTAAGCTACGTATTTGTACTTATCAGCGGGTGAACCGTCTGGAAGCTCGTCTCGTTCAAGGTACTCTCGACTAATTAACGACTCGATTTGCCCTTTGATTAGTGACATATCTGGTTTGAAGCGGCCACTCAGGACCTGGATGACCTCGTTCACTAGTTGAGTATGACCGAGCTCTTTACGTTGCCTAAAACGGCTGTTAATTAGTAAACCTGACAACGGATAAAACAGGACATACTTCATGATCCGAACAATGACCGAGTCGGCCACATGCTTTCTGGTTTCCAGATTTTTCTCGTTGGTTTCTTTGCGTTCTTCGTCATTTTCGACTCGGTTGGCAGCATTGACTGACGGGATTTTGATCTTGATTGTCTTGCTTACGAACTCGCGGTTGAATGTAAATCGGTCGCCTGGCTTGGCAGCGGACTTCGTCTGTGACTCCTTAACTAGTATGCGGAATTGTTTAATCACGGATAGTGAGGTAAGAGTGTTGACTAGGTCCGGCTGAGGAATGTTGGTTGCGGCGTGGATGTCTTCGAACGATAGCCACTCATCCTCCTTGGCGGTGTTGAAGAGCATCAGCACAATCATACCATAAGTTGATACGTTGATCTCGTAACGCCGGTCTTTGCTAAGTGGCCCGGCAGTCTTGCCAGGGATTCTGGGAAATAAGCATTTGATATCTGCTGAACCAGCGCCTCCAACCCAGGTCAGAACCCTGCCATTGCGATTCTTAATATAGAATTCAAAGAAACTATTTTGCAGTCTTTGAATTTCAGGAGGGTACGTGGCTTTGGACCTTGTTTCCCCCGATAAGCCTATGGCTCTGCCCATGATCTCCTTGGGCCAGTTGTTGCCAGCCAGAACTGATATGCTTAAATCAATCTGCTTCTCATCCAATTCGCCTAGACCGCGGACATGATTTCGGTATTGTTCGGTAGTCTCGCGGGACGTGTTCATGTCCCTGAACATACCCTCAAACTTCTGCGTAAAATTGTTTCCCAGTTCCCGCTTCATTCGAGATATCATTTCTTGCTCTATGTCCTGACTTTCTGATTTGCCATGAAGTAATCGACGGGCGAGATGCTTTTGATAGTACGATTCGAACTTGTCCTTCTCATTCAGATGCTTGAGAAGCGTGATGGCCTTATCAAGAACAATATCGACTTCGGCTTCAGTTTTTCCTTTGAGTCCGCGTTTGAGATTGTCGTCGATGAAAAGGGAAACGAATTCAGAAGCTCGATCAAATCGATTGATGAACCCGGAAAAGCTTCGCGTCAACGCTGTTTCGATAACGGTTTTCCGGTCAAAGCATTCCACCCAGAGTTGATCAAACTTGTCTTTCAATAAAAGGACATCATCTACCCATTTTATCGCGGCTGCTGTGAGCTGGGCAGCAGCATTCAGCGCCCTGGGCTTGGGCTTCTCCCCATCACCGGCAGGCTCTTCAGTTGAAGCCCCTTGCGCGATGCTGAAGTCGGTATTGTTGAGATTCTGTTCAATTTCATTCCCCAGCTCCATGACTCGGACAGCTAGGGCGTTGCGCAGAGCCGGGACTTTATCGTCGACTCGCGAGACGAGGGAATATAGAATCTTCAGATCCTCAACTCTATCATTATCGATCATAGCCCGGATGCCGCTACCTTCAAGTTGCAAAAACTCTTCAAGATGCTTCGTAATGAGTTCCTCATCGATCACACTGGCGATTTTCTGTTCCGACAAGGGAGAAATGGTGGTCTGACAGCGCGCTGTCTCTTCGGCCAGCCGTCTCTGTGTTTGACGGAGCCATGCACTAGCGTTCGCTTCGCGAAGTAATCTCTCACACTCGGCGCGGTAGAAGTCGTGGCTTGTTCTTATGAAGTACGGTTCGAAAGTGGTGAGGTACAGGCGCTCGAGTTCACTTTCTTTGTCAGTCTCGAACAAGCCCTCGAGCATCGAAATGCAACTGCGCAAAAGCGCCTTATCTATGACGTCCCCCTCCCTCTCCATGTTAATCTGGTCAATGATGGTAGCATTGAGGATGTCAAAGACATCGTAGTTGGCGCCGGTGGCACCCAGATTTGCCCGCAATATATTATCCCGAAACAAGCCGATCGTGGTGATATAAATAGATGGTCGATGGTGCTCTTCACCATATCCACGATCGAGATACATCAGTATGTCTGCGATCATGTTCATGCACATGTTATGGTTTTCCCAGGAACTGCGGACGACCTTGAGGAACTTCTCGCCCATAGCACGGCGCTCAACAACGCTGATGCCCGGTGCGCCGTCGAGGGTTATGCTGACGAGGTTTTTCGTAATCAACGCCGAGATGGGCGGCATGACCTTTTCCGCGAACCACTTCTCTTCAAACTCCTTGACTCGGTCGTAGAGCAAGTGGCCGGACTTCAGGAGCACGATCTTGTACGAATAACGGTATAGCTGCTCGAAGGAGAGATTCCCAGCGTTCTGGGTGTGGATGTCCTGTATGGCGCCGCGGAGTCTTTCCCAGCAAAGCTCCAACTCGTTCTTGTCGCCAGGTTGTATCGCGAGCTATGGGGTGTCCATGCTTAGTAAACGTTTGCAAGCAGCAGAGGCACATTCTGGACCGGGACGAAGCCTGACTTACCCTACGAGGAGGACGGATGCGGCCCCCGCGACCACCCGCGCCTCCCCGTCCCGTGATCATCTTGTTCACCTCTACTGATTGTAACCGGGCAGTGGTAGGTGGGAGAAGCGGTAACCGGGGGGCGTACTACGACAAGGTAGCAGACCGAGTTGTTCGCATGCCGGGTTGGAGAGACGGGCAGGCAGGGTGGGAGCGTGGCAACGTCGAGGCGTCAGGGCGTTAGAGTCTTAGGAAGAGAGCAAGACATGGGGCCACCGTTCAGACACCGAACCGCGTACAGTAGCTGTAGCCGAGGGATCTCGCGTGGCAGGACAGACTACAAAGCATGAGATGGGCCACCTAGACTAGGTAGATACTACCTTGGTAAGATACAGCGGTAAAAGAAATGGTGAGTGGTAAAGGAATGTGGTGTGAAAATGGTAGTGAGATTGAGGATGGGAAGGGGAATTCGCCGAGGCCGCGGGAAGCGGGAAGCAGGAAGCGGGAAGCGGGTAGCTCGTTTGCCTGGTGGTCGAAATGGAGATGGAGATTTGATGGAATGGGGGTGCCGCTTTGTGAGCTCGTCGTATCAAATGCCGCTTCGATTGGCTTGAAAAGCGTGTAGGTGTAGGTGTACTTATGTCGATGTAAGGTGGAAGGAAGTATTTGGTGATGGCCCTGGGCGTAACTCGACGAGAGGACCGAGGTGAACCTGAGAGGTACTACGTAGGTCGCTGCCGGTAACTGGGTACCTGTGCACCTGTGCAGTCTCGGCGACAATGAGCGAACATCAGCGTCAAACCACACGTAAATTGAACACGCCTACATCTGCGGTACTTGGGCTGCCTGTCCCACTATCAAATTGCCCCTCCAACCCTCCCAATAGGTATGTCAACAGCGACGGCGTTAACGGGATACCAATATCGGTAAGTAGCTAAGATATGCTTATATCTTATCGATAACGGGATAAGATGATCATGTGGGGACTGGTACTACATATACGTCAGGGGTTCGGTAGGTACTTAGGTACTGTACGAAGTAGATATTTTTCTGTTACTTTCGCCTTCTGGCTTCTCATCACGATATTCTCAACCATGGCGTCTAGGATAGCCTCTAGATACCTGGCATCGATATTACGCGCTCCCAAGACCGTCTCCCCTCCTCTCCTACGCCCCCATCCTCGCCTACCCCGAACTCTCCAGCCCGTAGGATACCGCTTCGCGCACGCCATACCAAAGCCAACAAGACCAGCCCAAGACGCATCCCCGTCGTCTCCCGATGCGACGAAGACGCGAAAGCAGCTCGAGCCGCATTACAAACTAGCCTTCACATGTGTCCCCTGCGGCGACCGCTCCTCGCACACCGTGTCTAAGCAGGGGTACCATCATGGGTCCGTCCTCATAACCTGCCCGAGCTGTCGCAATCGTCACATTATCAGCGACCACCTGAATATTTTCGGCGATCGCAAGATTACAGTGGAGGACCTTCTGCGGGAGAAGGGCCAGCTGGTGAAACGAGGCACACTGGGCGAGGAGGGTGATATCGAGTTCTGGGAAGATGCCCCGGCCGATTCGGCTGATGCTGGGCGGGCGGGCGCCGCATCGTCAGGGGAGGGGGAGGGGGAAGGGGAAGAGGACGAGGCTAGGAGGCTGCGCGAGACTCGGCATCCCTCATCCCAAGCAACCGACCCCATGCCGTCGGCGTCAGTTCTTCCCGGCGATGCGGGCACCCGCCCCTCTGTGCGGGGTGTCTCTCAGCAGGGCCCTACGCCGTCAACCCGCCGGCAATACCATACGAAATCATTCAAACCTCCCGGTCAGCTACTGGAGAGCCGCGCGCAACCCGTGGGCCGCACAAAGTCTTCGTCCAATTCTGAGGTACATACCTCACCCTTGTCTGATCTTCAAGACCATGACAACTTTTCTAATCTAGGAAACATCAGCTCTAAAAAGACTATAGCCTCACTTCGGGCGGCATTGCATAACGACGCAAACTACATCAATGGCGAGGCTCCCATCCTGGACTCGGTCACTAGAAATAGTAGTAAATTTATTTGGGGTGCCGCTACAACGACTGCACCAACGAAAGCAAAGGCACCTCGAAAAGCAAGGGCACCTCGAAAAGCAAGGGCACCTCGAAAAGCAAGGGCACCTCCAAAAGCTGAAGAATTTAAGGACCCTGGTTCTACACCATCTGAACCTGAAATCACCCATGTACCGTGGTGGTTTCAAAAAATGCTGAGGAAAAGGGGAAGGAAAGCCGAGAGAGAACGTCGAGATAGAAAGTTATACGAATCGATCATTAAAAAGGATGCCAAAAAAAAACGTGAACTCCCAGAGTTCAACGGCATACGGCGGGTCTCGGGCCGCGGTCTCGAAGTCATGGATATGCCCACGGTGCGCAACGGTTTGACCGAGGCTACCTACAGCGTACGGCGGGTCGAGGACCGCGATCGCGAAGTCATGGATGTGCCCACGGTGCGCCACGTTTTGACCGAGGTTACCTACAGCGGACCCCGTTTGATTACGACGAAGCCCGACCGTCGCATATCTGTCCAGGTACGGCCTGGCGTCATCGGCGACCGCAGACCTCCCGGCGGAGTACTCGAAGAGGTAGAGGAGTATCAAGAGGGAGAGGAGCATTCGGCTCCTGTTCATCCTCCTGGTACCCCCAGGAGTATCGCCGGACGACATGGCTTCTTGCGGCCATCGTTTTTGCCTATTATACCCGATCGTCCTTCGCAGAGCTGAGTGGGCAATGTACTTATAATCATGTATTACCATCACTCCCCTAGGTTTGTATATATGTATAATCAATGTGGCGCTGGTAACGACTTGATTTTAAGTCTGGTTGGGTTGGTTGGTACACGATATCCAAAGTCGAAGATTAGCTTAATCCTACCTACAATAGGTAAGCTGATGAAACTTGTAAACTACTAGGTATATTATCATGTTAGTGGGCATGAATCGAGGCATAAATGCAGAAAACACTCTGCCTGGCAATATTTCTAGCAACGCGTGAGCCGATCACGTCCTGCACTGGGCGCCTACACATCTATTTTCCCTTTTTCTCCTCGAGTAATACAGAAATCAACTCATTCTAAAGGTCTGTAGGGTATCAATCTTTTCTATATTATATTCACTTTTTTATCATCTCAGATACACCCCCTAAGCAACCCACATATATACATCTCATATTTATCCTCATTCATTCCAACCTTAACAATATCCCCTTACACTCAATCACGCGCATAAGCAAAGGACTTAGCTTAATACTGGTGTCTCCGATTGCGATTCTGGATACCTTTCTCCTTGCGACTTTTGACCTTCTTCTCGAGGCGTCCGCGCTTCCACTTTCCGAAGCGCTCGGGCTGGATGACAGCCTCGATCTTGCGCTTGCGGGACCGGCCTTCGCGGCGGCGGCGGGCGCGCTCGCGCACCGCCAGCAGCTCCGCCGTGTAGTCAGCCGTGCCGAACTTGCGCTGCAGCGCGTCCATCGTCTCGGTCGCCTTGCCCCGGAGCGCCTCGTGCCGCGTCTTGAACCCTTCATCGATCGTCGACGGGATCGGGATCGACGGGTCGGTTAGCTGGTGTAGCGGGATCAGCAGGGCGTGTAAGGAGGGCTGTAGCTTGTCTGCCGGTAGCGTCCCGACGAGAATCGAGATGATGTCGAGGGCCGCGACCTTGGGGATCAGGGCGGCTGCTCGGGGACGTGTCTCCTCGATCAGGATATCAGAAAGCCAGGTACAGAGGTTGTACAGGGAAATCTGCTGCTCCGAGTCGAGACCCTCCCACTCCTCCTCTTCGTCTCCATCTGTCTCTTCCTCGTCGTTTCCTTCATCTTCATTTGCGCCGACTGCCTCCTTCGTATCCCGAGTGCCTGTGTCTAGGTACTTGCTGAGCATGAGAATGATTCGACTAGCGTCTGCTGCAAGTGTTTCATCCAGATCCAACGGTTCCTGCAGAGCTGGAACCTCGCTGCCTATGATAATGAGATCCTTACTACTGAGCTTCCTGCCCTGTCGCTTCTTCCAGCGTGCCACTACGCCCGGGCTTAGCATGCTAACAGCACCTGTGATGAGACGCTCGATCATGGTCTGGTCCAGTTGTAGGCCATGCGATCCAACGATGCGCTGCGTCCGATCGCTATTCTTGGTATTATTATGGAAGTCAGTCAAGTATGTGATGATCAGCTGCGCCGTAGATGTCTTGACAAGTGTATCGGGATGCGAGAGCGGTGTTGGGGCCAGCCGCCATAGTTCATCATGAGCCAGAGTAGTAGCTGGATGTTTTGCAATCAAAATCGGTATAGTATGTAGAACAACTTTTATGAGGTCTACTTCCTTCATCCAGGTGGAAAAGTTGCTCAACACAGTAATCACAGCACCAAGCAGCCGGTCTAGATCACTTTTGTCTCTTGACGAAGGTTCTCTGGCCTCAAAGTACAGTGAAAAAGATTGTATTGCAAGCTGAAGAACAGACGGGTTGTCATCCTGCTCAAGCCAGTTTCGTGCAAGGCCTAGAAACTTAGATGTTCGCTCTTTATCGGCTTTGCGAAATATCTCCTTGATAAGCTCGGCGGCGGCTAGGCGACATTTTTCACTGTCATCGTTGGCCAGCACCAAGATCAACGGGATGAAACAATTTGCAGCAACTTCCTGGACGAAATCATCGGCTGACTTCATTAACAAAAGGTGGATCACCTCCATGACAGAAAGACGACCGCCCTCCCTTTCGTACTTCAAGTTTGCAACGATGAAACTGAGCTGCTTTGCCCATCTGTTTTTCTTTTGGGGATAATCTCGCAGGAACTGGAAGAAAGCTCCGCGGGCTAAGTCGCGAGTGTTTTTATCGTCATTTGTGATCATAACGTTGCCGACGTAGTCTAGAGTATCATAGATGGCAGCGGTTTCGATCTTCTGGTCAAGGACCGAGCGTAGAAAATTGAATGTGATATGACGGTAGAGTGGCTCCGTCAAATCATCCTTGAGTTTGCCAAGCAACATATCAATTGCCGCCTCTTTGACAACCACATCACGTCTATCTCGAAGTATGACAGCCATTAATTTTAATGAAGCTTGCGCAACGTCTCCGGCGAAGGATGTCGATGTCGAAATACATTTTGTTGCTTCTTTCGCGGCAACTTTGTACAATTTTGACGCATCGTCAGTCTTGAAAGGAACCTTTGTGAGGATGTTCAGCAACTTGAAAGTAGCAATTTTAACTTCCTCCTCTCCTCCTACCACAGCGTCTCCGAGGATTGGTATTAAACCTGTTATATTGCTTGAAGTCCTCAAGTTATCGTGCTTTTTCAAGACAGCTCGCAGCACATCAATAGCAAACCGAACCAGTTTGTGTGTGTATTTGCTTGTAGTGCCCCGCTCACCGCTCCTCTTTGCGCCCTTCTGGACCAAGTACCGCCTGATCTTCGGGTCCATTTTGGGCTCAGTTTGAGCATTTTGGCTTGCATATACTTGTTGAACAACTTCGTAGCAGAAAATGAGTGTATCTCGACTTGCGGCAGCAGAGTTCCCTAACAGACCGGCTGTGATCCTTGAGAGGAGTTCATCAATCCTTCGGACCATACGAAGATCGAGCTTTTCGAGTAACAAGGAACGGAGTGGGCCGATCAGGTCACCCAGGCGGTTGACTGAAGCAGACCGGGCAACGAGTTCCATAGAATCTTGACTCTTGCTGCTCTTGACTTCTTTCGTTTTGCTTGTGTATCCCTCAGCATCTTTCTCTTCGCCGATAACGCCAAATATGTCATCCATGATGATGGCCATAATATCATCGAGACAATAATCGATATCTCCCGGTTGAAACTGAGGTATGACAGCCACCAGGATAGTATGCATGGTGTAAGACAAAACATGAAGCTGATAGCCTGAAATTAACGCTCCCCTAAGCTCTTTCAAGACAAACCCAAGATATGATGGCCCTAACAGCGAGGTCATCTTAGATAGCGTATCGCGCGCCATATCGCGGGATTCCAATGCTTTGCTCCGAAGAATGTGGCAGATGTCAGTCAGTACACCAGGCAGCTTCTGGTTCAAAGACTCCTCGGGAAGAAGCTTGAGAGTTTTAACAACAATGATTCCAACAGGAACGCGCGAGCTGACAGTTGTTTCGTCCTTTTCGTGCATGTAACTCAGAAGAGGCGGCAGGATGTTAGAGAGTACGTCTTCGTTGAACTTTTCAAGAGAAGGCAACGTGCTAGACAGATGCGATTTGCGGTTTGAGAAATCATCAATGTCCATCCTCTCGGCATTCTTCTCGTTTGAGGCAAATGTCAGAGTGTCAACAAACTTGCCAAGAAGCCTGATTAACTGCTTCTGAGCGTCCGGTTTGGTCTCAACGTAGCCTATGTACCGACGCAAGATAGCCCGATACTGCGGCCACTCCAAGGCAAAGGCTAAGTCTGATATAGTTGTTGCTGCCTGAGCACCCACGCCATGGTCATCACTACCATCCGGACGGTTGAAGATGAAGTGCTCTAGAAGAGGCACGAAGAATTGCGCGACGTGTTTACTACTCAAAGTAGTATGAACACTGACTTTGGACAAGAGTTGTAGCGCTCGCATCTGTCTTAGCGCAGCAGGGTTCAAAATATTGCTAAAGAAGCTAGGGTCTGGGTCTTTCTCGTCTGGTTCGGGATTAAGGGTTACCAGATCGGATATTGGGCTCCAGGTTGGCATCCGAGAGATTAAGTATCCCATCACTCTCATAGTTTCTCGACGAACAGTTTCTGAAAGATCCTTGGCGTTAGAGTATAGTGACGGCAGAACGATAGCGGAAAGCATCTTGCGGAAGTCTTCTTCTCCCTCGCCTGTTGAAGACGCAACGGCATCGACGAAACCGCAAAGACCATCTGCAGAATTCGCTGAAAGCACGCCATATTCTTCATCATTTTTGATGTAAAACACCATGTTGTGTATCAATGGCTCCCATTCCTTTGGAGTAAATGGTGTATCTCTGGGTTTCGATATAGAATTAAACGCTGCCAGACGTTTGTCATAATCAGGTTCGTCGATACGGTTGCGGCGGAAGGCATTAATATCTGCGCATAGCTTAGAAAGATCAATTGCTCTGTTCTCCCTGCGAAGCAACACCTCGAGGACATTCGAGAGGGTCTCGCGACTTGCTCGGTCGCGGAAGAAGCTATAGAGTGATGCGACTGTCGAGTAAATTCGGTCTAATAGACTAAGCTCATAAGTCATTCCCTCTAATGCAAGGAATCTCTCAAGCATCAGGAGGATAACGCTTTTGGTTTTGGGACTGACGGTTTTGGAGGGTTGATCCAGCAGAAACACGGCAACGTTGATCAAAGTTCCAACGTGGTGAGATTGCCGAACCATCGGAGACAGTTCAACAACAGCTTCAACGCATGCCAATAGAAGATCTTTTCCGATATTCTCTTCAGTCTTGAGAACTTGGCCGACCGTTTCTAAGATAAGGTTGACATTAGGCTCAATAAGGTCCTCAACAATCAGCTCGTTGAATTCACATTCCGTCGCCGGCAGCTGAGACAGTTTGACCAAATTGCGCAGAATCCCGAGAGAAAATATTCTAACGTTATCTTTGGCTTTGGCAAAGGCTACCAACTCCATCAATTTGCGTATGATCCGATCATCCACAGTGAAAAACAATGCTGTTTTCGGTATCTGCGAAGTCGTAGAAAGCAGTTGCAGGATTCCGGATATCCCTTGGGCATTCTCGACAGCAAGCTTATCGAGGCGCGGGCTTACAGCTTCCTTGATCAAAATCTCGCGATAAGGGGTCCAGTCGAAACCCGGGGCGTTTTGGAGTAATGAGATTACACACTTCAGTGCAGTGCTACGAACATTTCGAAATAGCGAATTCTGTGATGACGCCTCTTCCTCATCTTCTGCATCATCGGCAGCTTTCTGCAGCTTTCGGCAAGACGACACCAAACAGTATAAAATCGCAGGAAGTATCCGGTCCATATAGCCCATGACACTAGTCCCAAGCTCAATGATCATAGCCTCCATCATGTTGAGGAAACCGACCTGTTTACGAATGGGCATGAGATCTCGTTGAAAGAATTCGTCCCCAAGAGTAGGTTTTCCAGCCGGCTGAATATGACGAAGATTTCCTAGAGAAATGTCAAGAAAGCTTCCCATATCCTCAACACTAAGCTGTCTTAGGACAGCAAGGCGGTTTGCTTGCAGGCCATGCCGTCCACTTGCAATGCCTTTCTTAGAAATGGTCCGTCCGTACAAGAGTCTGAGCAGTACGGGTATTGCTTCACCCCGATGTTCCGGCTGAATTTGTTTATCTCCTTGGAAAAGCACAGTAAGTTCATTTTTGAATCGAGCTTCATCTAGCAAATACTCCAAGTTTTCCTGGTACGGCTTGACACCCTCTTGCTTCCATGTTAAAATAGCCTTGAGGGCAGATTTTTGTACCTCGATGTCGCCATTTGAAAGCAACACGAGTAATGCGTCATAAACTTGCTGACTTTGGAACAGCACCTTGGGGTTTGAAAACTGAGCAAACACTCCAATCATAGTCTTTTTATCGAAAAGAGACCATGATCTGTCCACATCGTCTTCACCCGCCTCCTCTTGGGCATCTTCTTCCTCCGGGCCCAAGTTCCATGAAAGGAAGATAGGGACCAGTTTTCGAGATCTCCTTTCTGCAAGAGCCGGCGAGGCTAAAAAGACTTTGAGAGCTTGTGAGCGCGCGTTGACGGGTCTTTCCGGCACCATTTCCTGGCCCCTTTCAAATGACTCTAAGATAATGTCGGACGCATTGTTGATTACATGATCCGCATCCTCGGCTTGTCTGTGAAGCCTTGAAAGATTTCTACATTCGAAATCAGTTTGGCCGTATTTGCGCGCAGCTGTAGCTCCATTCGAAGAACCTTCCCACCGCTTGGATGGGACGTCGATCCATTTGAAGGCAATTTCACAAATAACGCCATCTCCAGATTTTGTTTGACCAATTTGCTTTAGAGATTCCACTGCAGAATCCCAAATAGGCGTCATTTGTACCGTCAAAAGCCCAAACAAGAAGGAAGGGATAGCATATCGGAGCCAGGAGGCTTCACTGAGGTTTGGATATGCAACAGCAAGGTTGCGCATGTGCATTGACAATGCCCGAGCGTTCTGGAGATCCACAGGTGTCTCTTCAGTTTGCAGCATAAGCGCAAGACAGTCCAGCTCATCTGGCGCAGTATCAAGCTTGCTCAGCAGATGTAAAGAGGCCAGTCGATGATCATGCGATGGCATTGATAAACTTTGAACAAGACATTGAAGGAATGGATCGAGCTCTCCCTCGTGACCGACACTTTCTTCACTCTGAGACTGCGGACTTCGGTCTTCGCCACGCTCATTCATCGTTTCATAATCCAGTAGCGCTTCTAGAAACCCAGTCAAACGATAATATCGGGGAGTGGCCGCCCTGAGCAGCGGCGCGAGGGAAGAGTCCAGTTGCCCAGCCGCCTTACTCATTCGAAGGTAAGCAGAGAAGCCTTGACTAACGATAAAGCGAGCTTCTTCAGTGAGTGGGGACTGCGAGGGTCTCAATGCAAGCTTCAGCTTTCTTAACAGCACATCGGCAATAGGCCCAATAGTCGATGGTCGAACTGTCGTCAACTCCAATAGGCGCAGCAAGGCTGAGTATTTGGGCAAGCATTTATCACGCCATGTTTTGGGGTCCTTGTCGTAAGCGCCTGATGCACCCTGCTCAGGGAAAGGGGAGATCTCTAATCGCTCAAATTTACTAACAATCTGATCCTGCCATGATTGAGGCAATGAGAAAGTATCTGGATCGCCAACGTTGGGTAAAGCATGAGACTCGATCATGCGCGGCAAAAAGACACAGAGCATGGCTTCATTAGAGCCCTGTGACCAATGTTGAACAACGAATCTGCATTTGTCATTAGCTCCATTGTCTTGTAGTTGACATAGGTGTAGCGCCTTACTTTTGAAACGACTTAAGGAATAAGCTTCGGAAGCGAGTAGAGTTCAAATCTGAAAAATACGAGCAGAATGGTATGAACCAACCGATCAATGGTTCACGGGCCATTACAGCGGTAAATTCAGTGATACAGGGGATTATTATATCCATCGGCGCCTGCTGCCACACTATAGCTGTATTCACCAACAGTTGCTGCCATATAGCTGTCGACTCGACCGTCTCTAGAATTCCTGGCTTCTTTGAGATGGGCTCGAGGCATTGCAACAAAGTGGCAAGAATGAGCTGCCAGTCGGCAATGCGAGTCCCCTTGCGTACTCCTGATACTATCCCTAAACATCTTATATAGAGAATATTACGCAGAGGAAATTCAGCGCGAGACTCGTCGCTCGTTGCTGCATCAGCAATTGCTCTGGGAATGGGGAGGAATGTCTCCGAGGTCGTGTGGTGAACTAAACTGACAAGAACGCCACAAACAACTTCAGACCAGTTTACAGGCTCGAGGGAGACGCATTGATCGTTTGGCACGGAGCACACCAGCGCCTTGACAATATCAGGCCCGGATGTATGTAAACCGTAACCCTGGCCTTTCACGGCCTCGGCAAACATGGTCATGAGCCCATGGTAATACAATTCCAAATGCCGATTGTCCCTGCTAGCGGTAAAGTCATCACGGACATGTTGAATAAACGGAGCCAGGGCCTTCTCTCTGTTCGCCGGGGCCGCAGCCTTTTTCACCAAAAAGCTCAACGCCTCGGCAGCAAACTTCGTAATATGGGCCGGATTTCGAGCCTTTCCCAACAATGGCGCAAGTAAGTCGTAGGTTGGCCTCAAATCTGGAACGAGGAGTTTCGAAAGGTATTTAAACAAAAAGGCCAGACAAGCAAACGTCCACTCTACGACAGCTGCATCCTGGGGCCGACTGGCGAGTTGGATGATGAGCGAGAGCGCCCGTGGGTAGTGCTTCTCAAAACGCGTGCCAAGATCGTGCGCAAAGGCAGTCAAGAGGTCGAGCAAGGGTTCTAGAGATTCCAGGTCTTGCGCAGATATATATTTTTCGAGCAGGTCCATAATTCGGCCTTCGAAGTGCAGGATTTGCGGCAGGCTGTTGCAGAGGGGCTGCAGCTCCCGCTTGAACAAGGTAAAGCCCTTGGAGAGGTTGAGCTCGGCCCATCTCTCCAGCCCGTTCCTGAGGTAGGAGGTGGTGGCCTCGAGGTCTTCGGCGTCGAGGTCATGGCGGCGAACACGGCGGAGGGGATCGAGCGAATGGAGTTTGGATATCTTTTTAGTGAAGGATTCCCACCGGTGATTCTTCTGATGTGGCGTCCCTGCCGTCTTGCCCTTGCGGGACTTGAACACCCGTCCGGAGTGTGTTGCTGGCATCTCGACTACCTCTCGGTGCAGGAACTCGGCAGCATGTGATTAGTTGTGAGGTGCTGCCAGAGAGGCCCGGTCAAAGGGTGGTATGCTTCAGAGTTGCGAGAACTCGCCCCACCATTGGAATCGCATCCCAGATAGAAAGTCCCCCGAACTCAACTTTTTTTTAAGCTCGGCAGCGCTAATGCATGCAGATAAGGCACGATAAGCTAGATAATATCTTATCCACTCTTATCGTACCTACCCTATCCATTATTTACAGGGCTAGGTAGGTACCTACAAGGTTAAGTAAGCTTGGAGCTCAGCATCATCACCAACATCACTTCGCTCAGCCATATCGCTCTGCGCCACATATCCTACCATCTCCTACTCCAGGAAGCGCAACTTCTCGTCGCGAGCCATGGCGGCTAAAGTGTAGGGCCACATTCTATCACGCAAACGTTTAGTGATTAAGAGACTGCTGACACCTCTCACTAGAGTCGTACTCGGTAGCCCGGATGGCAAGCTTCAGGAGGCCTTCGCAAAGCTCGAGACACTGCACAAAAAGCAGAACTTCTCCTTTGCCATTGTCACCGGCAATCTCTTCGCCGCCGATCAAGATGACGAGACTCTAAACAAACTTCTGAACGGCGAGATCCATGTGCCTCTTTCAACTTATTTCACAGTTGGCACAACACCTTTGCCCCAGCCAGTGGTTGCGCGCATTGAGAAGGATGAAGATGTGAGAACTGAATTGCACCTCTCCCGGTACCTACCAAGCCGTCGCTTCTTTCTTACTAAATGCTGTGTATCTAGATCTGCGAGAACCTGCATTTTCTCGGCAAGCGAAGTACGACGAAGACATCAGACGGAGTACGCATCGTCACCTTGGGCGGCGCTTTGGACGCATCCATCGTTGGTGGCCAGTCGAAGGAACAACACCTTCCGTTTCACACAGCCGGCGACGTGAAAGCATTACGGGGAGCCAATACCGCAGACATCCTCCTTACTACGCCCTGGCCCGCCGCCGTTACAACCAACTCCAGTGTAGCTGTCGCGTCGGAGAATAAGGACGCCATACTCGCTTCGGAAGAGATAGCAGAGCTATGCACAGCGCTGAAACCACGATATCACTTTTCAGCATCGCCAAGTTCTTTTTTCTACGAGCGCGAACCGTTCCTGCATCCCCCCACCAATAATGAACCCGATAGCAAGGCCATAACACGGTTCATATCACTCGCGCCCTTCGGCAACTCCTCCAAAGCCAAAGCGCTCTATGCCTTCAATATCACACCCGGGGAGTCTATCACTTCTGTGCCTGTGGGTTGTACTCCTTCCCCATTTCTCTCCAACATAAGGAAGCGCACGGCGCCGAATGACGATGGACAGTTCAATCGGTTTGGATATAACCGTGACCAACGCGGTGGTGGTCGGCATAAACGGCGCAAACAATCGCCTCCCCCTGGTCCAGACCGCTGCTTTTTCTGCTTGAGTAACGTGGAGGTAGATACGCACATGATTTGCTGCATCGGCACAGAAGCCTACGTGACCACCGCCAAAGGCCCCTTGCCCAGCCAAGATCATTTCGCCTCTTCCGGCCTCTCATTCCCTTGTCACCAATTGATCATCCCACTATCTCACGAGCCAACATTCCAGGCAATGGGCGCCGACGCTGATAACGTGTTCAAAGACATGACCCGATTCAAGGAAGCTATGCAAGCG
This sequence comes from Xylaria longipes, assembly GCA_025201785.1. Taxonomy (NCBI): domain Eukaryota; kingdom Fungi; phylum Ascomycota; class Sordariomycetes; order Xylariales; family Xylariaceae; genus Xylaria; species Xylaria longipes. Next base: position 61,097 of record MU619805.1, read on the forward strand.
ATGGTGGCCTCGCAGTCCAAGTACAAACTCGGCGCAGTCACATGGGAGATTAGTCGTCAGAGGGGCATTCATATCCACTGGCAATTTATGCCTGTGTCCTTTCACCTGATTCGCAAGGGCCTCGTTGAGGCTGGCTTCAAAGTCGAAGCCGAGAACCAGAAATACCCCACCTTTGAGGAAACGAATCTCGGCCCCGCTACCAACGAGCCGAGCGACTTCTTCCGCGTGTGGATCTGGTCCGATGATGGAGAAACCGGCATCCAAAGCAAAGAGCTCGTCATGCGGCTGGACGACAGTTTCCGCTTTGATTTGCAATTCGGCCGTCGAGTTATGGCGAAACTTCTGGGCCTCGAAGCCCGGCTGTCGTGGCGGGATGTCGTCCAGTCCGCTGCAGAGGAGGTTGAGGAGGTCAACAAGTTCAAGGCTGCTTTCAAGCCCTGGGACTTCAGTCTAGAAGAGTAGATGGTGGGTTTGCTGCATGGTGTCGGCGTTGGGTTCAGAAAAGTCGAGATACCCGCATTATTAATTCGTGCATTGTTCGGAGTTATTCACGGGGAATCATCATGCTAAATGATATGGAAGCGCTTTCATCCAGGGCAGTCCTGAAACAGGCATACATGTATATTTATCAATCCTGGCGATGCAATTCGGACTCGGAATACCCATAGATCTCAACCAGACCTAGAGAGCTTCCAATCCTGAGCTATACATACGTAGCCAAGCTATTTCGCGTAAATTCAATATCTTATCTCCAAGACGGAATCTATAATCTTAGCAAGCCTCTGTTCCTAGACGCCAGGGCACCCATAGCTCCGAATCTAAGAACAACGCAAACTCAATAAATCTCGTCAAATTCTAGTTTGTCCGCCTCATCCCTAAACACTTTTCGTAATCGACGTTGATGCCACCATGCCAGGGCGGTAACGATGCTTTACATTTCAAAAGATATAGCATTAGCCTGCTGAAATATATGCGTTGAAACCCTCAAAGTCTTTCGAAAAAATATATTGTGTTATTACCTTATCAGGCCAACCGATGTACTGCCCGTGACGGTCCACCAGGCCTCAGCGGCTTCGATGGCAGCCTTGCTGTTGCTGCTTAGTGGGAAATACGCTTCTGGGCCGTTCAGGTAGGGCCACAATGTTGCGGGTACCTAGAGCATGAAAATAGATTAGTGAGCACCAGCATGCATCTTTTCATCCTTCAGTCCACCCAAATAGCGAAAAGAGATCCGGGAAATGGGGAAGGAGGTGGGTGTGGTGATAGCAGCAGCGTTCATGTTGTAAGTTGGACGGGGATAGGGACTGAACTTACCTGACAGAGACAGGTTCTATACACTCCAAGTAACTGTAAGACGGACCCGCCCACAGCAGCAAATATCGCAAAGAACCCAACGAATATCTGCCCGTACCAACAGAAACGCTTGGCAATGGGAGTCACCTCAGACCATTGCCTGCCGTACTTGACCCTAAGCCGCGCCGCCAGAGACCACAGGACCATCTCGCACACCTGGCTAATGGCGTAGACGAGATATGTTAAGCTACGGCACTACGCGAGACAGTGGTGGCTTGTTAGCGACGAGCCTTTTTCTTTTCTTCTTTATTCAGATATCACGGACCGAAGGGAGAAGCACGATCACGACAAATAAGGAGGGATCGGGCATATTAAAGTGACTTACAGAAAGGCCGCTCCGCGGCGTATGATACGACAGAATAAACGCCAACAAACTCGGCGCGAGGACCAGAAAGAGGGATCCAACAGCAACATACGAGCAATCCTGGGCATTAAGCGTGAGCCTCGCGCGGAGTTTCCGGGGCGCTATGCCCTTGCCCAGGCGATGGAGCGTCATGGAGTCCTCGTAGTCGTTGACGGCCTCCTGTACCCACTGGCGCTTGTTCAGGCCGCGTTTCCAGAGCTTGACGGTCTGGAAGCGGCCCTCGAATGCCGTCTCAAAGGGATTGTACCCCTCGATCGGCCGCAGGACCATAGCCAGCGGTTTGTACGCTTTCGCCGCCTGGATGCGTGAGGATAGGAAACTCGCCTCGTATTCGTCGGGTAGCGCCGTGTTCGCACCGTCGTATATGATACCATCGAGCGTACTAGGGCTATTGGCGGCCAGCATGGCGCAGGCTATGATCGCTAGGTACGGTATCACCATCCACCCTATCGAAGGAGGTCAGATGCTACAAAGTGCTAGTGAGTATGCAATTAGCTAGTGTCAGACTTACACATACCGAGCGCCAAAGCATGAGCGTTATCATTATCGCCCAAGCTGCTCTCGCTGTCGATGACGGTGTAGATGAATCCGCCGACAAAGAACAGAATCGAAGCGCCAACTGTAGATCCAAAGCTACCAATACATATAATAAATAAGCACCCCCGAAAAGACTCGCTTATTACGACGCGTAAACTCACCTTGCCTGTGAATTTAGCAATGACTTCAACTTAGTAGGCAGCGAAACAACGTGCTGCACATTCTCAATCCCATCCATCCTCGACGCCTCGTACTCATCTACCATAGTCATGATGCGTTTCCAGACACTATTATGCACAAGTCGATGCGGCACGACCGTCTTAGTGCTCTCGGGATCCTCTAGTCCGCTATAAACACGAGGGGTGTGTCCGCCACCTTCATCCGCCCTCTCGCGCATTGCCATACGGATATTCCCACAGACAACAGCCAACAGTAATTGCGCCCGCAGTCTCATAGGAACCTGAGGCGACTTTCCCTTAGGCGGGGAGAGGAACTCGAGGACCTTTCGATCGAGTGCGTACTCGTAGACCGCGCTAAGGAGCATAGGCCCCGCGAAGGCGAAGCAGATGGACAGCCACACGACCGTGTCGAGCAGCGTGATGGCGAGCGCGCCCAGGAGGCGGATCCAATACGTCGCGAGCCCGGCGACGGTCCGCGGGTGCGCCTTGAACACGATGTCCGGGATCCCGAGCTTCCGCGTCCGCGGCACGTTGGTGCAGAACGCCAGACAGGGCACGATGAACTGCACTAGGGGCCCGACCCATTGCTGCAGCACGGTGAAGTGCGAGATCTCCCACCCGGGACATTTGTCTGTGCACCAGTTGTAGGTCACTATTGCTTGTTAGAAATATCGTCAAGCAAGATGTGGCTCACATGGGCTCCAAGAACAAAGTGACTTGTTAACTTCGTATAGGGTCTTCATCCAGGGGGTTAAAGCAGGCAATCTTCAAAAATTAGTCGAACTACCTACGTACCACTTACAACCGGCGCACCGCCTCTACTGCCCGTGAACTCGGCACCGCACGGGAACGCATTATTCTGCGCGGCGTCCAGCAAGTCCTCGATGGAGACACCGGGGTCGACAAAGGAGGGACTAGCATACGAGAGGTTTCCATCGCGGACGACAAGCGACTCGTTCAGCGCGATGAGGCAGCAATGCGTGAAGCTCTGACCGCCAAGCGAGACGGGTCGCGGATCCGGCGGGTCGAGGGACAGGCCGGCGAGCTGCGGGAAGTAAGTCCCGACGCTGAGGGAGGCCATGTACGGCTTTGCTTATATCATAACTTGAGATTCTTAATTCGGCAATCTGATAGTGAAAGGGTTAATGTGTAGATAGATGCCACATATCCATACACTCGCTACCTTCGGTGACGACGATGTCGACGACATATCTACGCGAAAACACACCGACGACACATGCCCAAGGAAAAAGAAAAGTGCTCGACTCACGGCCATACAGCCACACAGTGCTACATACAGACGCATGTTTTGCGATACAGGCAGAATGATAGGCCGTCCGCCAACCCGAATTAGTCCAAAGGCATGAGAGAGTCTCAGATTCGTACGCAACAACCGATATGGCCATTCAGACTACCTACTAAAACACTATGAGAAAGTGGCGTTCTTCAGCTCCCAATTCCCTGGTGGGTGGTGGAGGTTAGGCGCTGACGATGGCGTACCTATGCTCCCATCCACCTATTTTTCTGAAGTGTTACTATAACACCCGGAACGATCCCAGGTCGCGGTCGCGGATGTATCCTCTATCCTTAACCCGTGTATCTGCTATTTTCCTATCGGAGCCACTTTGATTCGAGGGAGGACGAAAGGTTGCGGTACGACTGATAAGTGAGTGAATGGAAATGATATACGCCACGTACATCACCTTGCAGGGCTACTGTACGGAATCCGGTACCTCGATAATATAATCAAGTAATAGTTTCCGATGGTTCATTGCAAAGTAAATGCACGCCTGTTCGCCAGTGAGGCGACAAATCGAGTTCAGTTACGTGGAATCTCTTGAATATAATGTTTGTAAGAAACAGACGTTGGCTAGCTCAGGTGACAGGGTTGAGACTCGACCTTTGGTGTGGATTATCACACCCTACTCACTACGCCTGCTGGACGGTCTTTATTGATCTCGGCAAGCAAGTATATTCCGTAGTAATAGTGAGCACGCTGAACTAGCCTGCCTGCCTGCCTGTCGTAACTAAGTACTCACCTTCAAAAAGTGTCGTGCACGAGGCAGGGCCCCAGCTGTACGGCTCAGTGGCCAGTGAGGAGGAGGCCGTCTCTGTTATTTGCCAGTGCCATTTACGCTTCCGGACCTCGTTCCATTGCGCAACAACGCCGGTTTCTTCGTGATGAGTTAGTGAAATATTCACTTAGTGACTAATTTTGCACATGCCACTGATATTCCTGACTCCATTTACTTTAGATCCTCCTATTCTTGGTAGGCTAAAGCTTTCAAAGGTTGAAAACTGTCTAATTCCTACACATTTGAGGGGTATTTATTACAGCTAAGGAATAGCTTTCGAGGCTCTAGATTTGAGCGACGAGTCTCCCTATAGGCTTCTATTCCCCTGTGCTATTACTACTGTTGGCATGACCCATACCCCAATTCACCCAGTCAGAGAAGAAAGTACCCTGTATTTTGATTTTGCCCTTGACACATTCCGCAAAGGTCTGTGCATACGCAGCGTTGATACGATCGACGTTCTCTTGGTCGGCAGCCCACAAGTTGGATGCAACCAGTAAACTTGCTGTCGACGCAGCCTTTCCAAAAGCGTGTGAAACATCTTTAGAAGCCTCCTGGTGGATATCTGTCAACAGCTTGATCTGAGCTTCTACGTCAACCTGTATGTCCTTGCTCCGTGTCTTCTTGGACGCCTTGGAGAAATCCGTGAGGATGTTTATCGCTTTGTTGGCGAGAGGTTTGGCAGTTGTTGTCCGTACGAGTTCCAGAAGTGGGAGAAGGAGACTGAGGGCCAAGGCATTCGACGCTTCTTGCTTGACGTATATGTTGAGCAAGTCCAATACTCTGTGCTTGAAGAGAACAACAGACTCTTTGGCGTCTTTCTTCTCGTTCTTTCGTTTGGTATTCTTGATCCGATTCCTGAAAACATCAACAAGCTTTTCGTCCAATGCCATCATCTCCGAATCGGTCATGTCCGAGCCATCATCGGATGACTCGGCATCTTGGTCTTTATCGAGGCGGTGGCTATTAAGGACTTGAGCAAGGGCATCGTCAAGTGCGGCAAGTTGAGCGTCTTCAGGCTCTTCTTCATCGTCATCGTCATTCTCTTCGTCATCCTTATCCTGTTCTTCGTCCGCATCTCCATGTGACGTTATATCTGCTCCATTTAGCGTTACAAACTCAACGTCGGAGCCGACCTCAGAAATCTCATCTTCGTCCGCGTCCCCGCTACCGCTGCCAGAATCGGAATCTGCGGCGTCAGCCATCTCTTCATCTTCATCATTATTCTCAAACAAGGCCTGGTAACCTCTTGAGTTTTCTTCAGCTAGCAAATGTTCTGTGAGAAGTTGAAGAGCTTCGGATGATATCTGCGAGGCAAATGCTTCAAACACCTGCTCACTTATCTGACGCATCATAGGTGACTGCCGAGGCACTAAAGCAAGAAGAATATCCACTAGAAGTTCTGACGCCCCAGCTTCTTTGCTCTTAATTTTTTCGGAGCAAGCTTCGAGATCCCGCAGGATGCTAAGTGCGTCCGGCGCACCATTGTACAGTTGTAAAAGGGTAGTTGCATAAAGTAGTGCGAGCCCGGCGGACAGATTGCTTGCGCTATCACCTGATTTTGTGGGTGACTTGAGGAGCTTTGCCATCGCTTTCAAGGCAACTTTGCGTTCAGCTTCGATCTCGTCACTCATTGCCACGGCTGTCGGCTTCACTGATCTGACAGCATCGCAGAGATATTCTGTGTTATTTTGCTGCTTGGTTACTTTCGAAAAAGCAGAGGAGAGTCGGTTGCGAAACATATCCCTGGTCTTCTCTGAAAGGGGTGGTATGAACTCTTCTTGCGTGGAATAGGCACAAGACACCAGCTCTTTGATACCGATCTCGAGAGCATTCTTATTATCAGCGTCATTGGAGCTGATGGAGGATGCTTTGGCCTGAGTGGCCATTTTAAAAACGTAGTCTGCATAAGCTTGTCGCAGCTTTTCAGCATCGTCGGGTGTACTATAAATTGGTAAGAATCAAGACGAGCGACACGAATGAGAATAATCTTACTCCTTTAGGTTCAAAATGGGTTCACGAAGAAGCTTGAGAACCTTCTTTGAATTGGCAGGGGTGACCCATTGTAGTAAGTTCTCAAGCGTCTTAGAGGCGGTGCGTTGATCGAAATCGTAGAGGCCGAATTTGCCGATGAGCTCTTTTAAGATGGGTATCAAGAGCTCAGGATGGGCCTCAACGGCCTTCTCGATTGATTGTAGTGTTTTTAAAGCCGCGCGATGAAGATAGCGATCTTCTTTGGCCGCTTGGTTGATCAAGCACTTCATCAAGTTGCGCGTGAAGAGTTCCTTCACCAGTGACTTGTCTACGGAAGCGAAACTATGAAGATATTTCTGAAATATCATGAATCCGCGGAATTTTTGACCATCCGAAGCATTCTTAGAGAATAGCCCATCTGAAACACTGTTAGCCAGAGGTACGAATTACACGAAATGCGACCCCAGGGCCAATGCTTACCATCAATCACGGTTGTCCAGAATAGCTTGGCTTGTTCTTTTATGTTCTTTTTGTCTGTAGTGTTTGATTCGAGTAAGGTCGCCAAGATCAAATCCCAGACAAAATGTAGTTGGGCTGTCCAGTTACTCTGCTTCAGTTTCGGTACTGCGGCATCTTCGCCAGTATCGTTCGCAACATTCTCCTTCAATACTCGAGCGACTTCTGGGAGTGCAGCAGGACTCAGCGGGTCGACCCAAGGTTTTGATGGAACTTTGATGCTTGGATAGCAGCTCCGGGCGCGCAGCCAGATGCCGACTCCCTCAGCAGTCTTCCCCAAACCAATGCCGGAGAACTTTTGAAGCGCCGCTTCCGCTCCTTCTTGTCCCATCTGCGGCAGACATTCCACGATAACCCATCCGCAATGTGATCGAATCCAGACCTTTTTCTGGGCCATCTCGAGCAGCGAGTCTAGTACTTTTGGCCACCTGGTGCTGTCTGCAAATAATATCTTGGCTTCAACAAAACATTGTAAACCGAACAATTGCCCAAAGTAGTAGTCTCTTTCTTCCTGGCCAGGAACGTTTCCACCAATTGTTGTTGCATCGATCAATACTCTCAGCACTTTATCGAAGGTGAGGCCAGGGAACTTGGTCTTGGCCAGTTCTGATGGCCCAAACAGTTGGCGTAGGATCTCGGTGAGAACGAGGCTAAAGCCGAGACGGGACGCATTGCGAGAGCTTGCGAGGCCGCGAAACAGTCGCTTTTCCAGATGTCTCTTCAGAGCCGGCTCAGAACCAGCGAGCAACCCCGTGACCAGTGCGTCGGCGGCGGCAAGACGCTCGTCGTTATCGAGACTTCCAAGTAGCTCATACATCTTGGCCTCGCGCTTGCGGTTCTCGCCGGTGCTTTCGTCTGTAAAAGGCGACTTATCGAGGTCGAGGGATTTCGGTTCAGCGTCATTCGGGATGGCTTCATTGGATTTGGGGCGTTTCTGTGTCGGCTGTCCGTTCGTGGTGCCGGCCTTGTTGGCACCGCGCTTACGCTTTCCTCCCATGATGAATTAGTCTCTGGCTTTCTCGCTATATGGGAGAGAAGATGAATTTTAGATCATTTGGCCCGAGAACGCTGTCCAATGGAGATCAAGGCTCTCACACAGCCCATAATTTGTACCCTGAGGCTTGAACCAAGCGAAGAAAGCAATGCGACCGGGGCGGAGGGGCACCTTTTTTTCTGCTGGGCAATATTGTACAAGGATCTCACTCACCGCCCCGCAAAGTCGCTAAAGGATTAGGCGGTGAGAGTACGGAGTACCTAAGTAAGTACCTTAAGTAACCTAGCCGCTACGGAGGTCTGTATTATAACAGTAGGTGATCCATTACCCAACACTTTCTCTTTTGAATACCACCCTGTACGATATCAACGGTCGCTTCGATACCGAAAGCTACACTCAATCAAATTGATATAACTATCTTAAAAAATGTGTGTAATGTGTATGATGTTCGCGGTGTTTGGTGGTTGGTTCCCGATGTGTTGTAAATAGAGGTCGGCTCTAATGGGACGTAGAAGAAGAGGAAATCAAATACCACTCATGTTATATTAGGTAATATACTGGAAACCGTGTGCTGCCGTCCTCGAGAGGTAGATGCTCTGTTTAGTGTGATTGTCTGGGTTGGACATATCGCGAGAAGCCGGCAAAGGAGCTAGGTATATAAGTAGGTAGTCTTGCTCGAAACCACGCAAAGTGAACGATGCATATAAGGGCAGTGGAGTTTCCATTCTGTTCCAGGTTCGGGCACAGTTTTGCTTTAAACATGAATAACCTCGACGGAGCTCGAGAACTCTAATTGAAACTAAGATATAGGCGTTGCCGACAATGTTCATTTGTCTTGACGTGTGTTGTAGCCCGTGGGATGTGACATCGCACCCTTATGAGGATATAGGGGATATACAGCAGCAGATAGCCGCCTTCCTGTACTGTTTCTCATCTTCGATCTTTTACTTGCCGAGTTGCGAACTTTCAAACCCAACAAGGTGTCAACATGTGTCAACATAACACAGTTAACCGTAAAAGTATTGCATTGTAACATGGGCATGATATAAGAATATACTACCATTTCTTGAATCATACTTTCCCCGACCTCCTTAAGCTATATCCCGGCAACGTCTTTGCTTCAACTCCACTGGGGCACAGTAGGATAGAACTGTCGAACAACTGGGATCACACCTTATTTTCAACACTTCAAGCCCACGAATTGATTTTCATCGAGGGGAAAACAATTACTCATTCCTTGAGCATACGATAAAATACTGCCAATCTGTTAAGGTACTGCACCCAAGCACACCATGGCCAAACAATATACAGCCTAGTATAATACCTACTTAGATAACAGTGATGCAAAACTCTGCTACTAGAGATAAAACTTCCTCCCTATGCAGTAACAACAGTCAAAGCTAGAACTCCCAGCAAGTAGGTGTGCGACAACCATGTACCGATTACATATTCTAGTTGAGGTTAGGCAGTTCAATCTAGACATATGCTTCCGCGATTGTATGTAAAACTACCTTCTCGCCGCTATACGTTTCAATTGTAGAATACCTACCTATCATAACTACCTAAACTCGGTTGCATGTTTCTTTCTACTAGTGGTAAATAGACTATAGCAAGCCTGATTTACTATTATGTGTTGAATAAATACTCGCTGTGCCTTTGTTGTATTGACTGTAGAAAATCAGAATGCCCATTGTTCATGTTAAGACGTAATCAGCATTGATCAAGAGAAACCCTACAGTCACCTATCAACCGTCAAGCGAATTACCCGACGCAGTTCGCTCCAAAAGTCAGTATGGGTGGTTTGCTGACTTACTTAATTAGGTATGTAGCAGTGTAGCCTCCCAGAGGTTCTGGGATGCCGCTTACGACAGTCTCGAGAAGGACGAAGATACTACGAAGCTTGTCGAATCTTACGTCAAGGTTCTCGCGAAAGCGCTGAAGGCTGAGAGGGCTTCTTCTTCTGATGCATCTGCCTCTGAAGACAGTGCTTCACTTGAACTTAAAGACCCTATGAAGCGGCAGAAGTACATGAAGAAGCTCGTTGAAGAAGGACAGGGGCATTGTTCACGTAATTTCGAGAATGGACTGGTACTCTGCCCTTACTGAACATCTTCTGGATGAGAACAAAATCGTTGAGCCCTCCGAACCAGTGCTCAAGGAGTTGGAGATGACGATAGTCACACTCTATAAAGCTCTGCTCCTATACCAGATGAAGTCAGCCTGCTACTATCATAATAGGGGCCTTACACTCGCCGAATCGGACTCTGGCGACTATCCTATCATTGTCTTGTTCTCTCCGGACGGGAGTAACCTAGTATCTGGATCGATACATAACACTATTCGGGTGTGGGATATTGCAACAGGCCGAGTTGAGCGTGTGCTCCGTGGCAATTCACGTTCCATGACGGCCGATATTTTTGAAGCAGACTCAGAGATAATAGGACAAACTATAAGCCGCGCCGGGGGCCAACCACTTTACTCGGTGGATGAAACGCGCCATTGGGTGACCCGGAACGGTCGTAATTTCCTATACCTCCCCCCAGAGCATTAGCTAGGACGAAGACAAATTGTCAGGACCCTTTCATGAACGCTAATATGGGCTAGGTGTAGACATATGTTGTTGCGCGAGGATCTAAATCCTTCTGCGCGGCTACGGAGGCTACCCTACTAGCTATATACAAGAAGACAGGTATGAAGCTTCCTTTGTTGTGCAGTTTGAGGATCACGAACCTAATCCTAGTGGTGTGGGTTCCGGGGAGAGCCTCATGACACAAATGGTTGTTAGAGGTAGGACTCTGGTCACTGGGAGTTCAGACGGCCGCGTTACAATTATGAAATTCGCTGAGAGGCACTGAACGCAGCCGGGGAATTGAAGATCTTGAGTAGGCAGAATAAATAGGGTATGAAAGGAGAACGAGGCTAACCGGGTGGCTAGGGAAATGCTTATCTATACATAGATAGGAATGATAACTATATTGTAAGCTTCAAAGAACCTTGGAAATATTCCATACGATTTTCATATTAATATTAAATTTTTGGGAGGTATACATCTACATAAACCTTGATTGTCGAGATTCGTGTTGGCCTTGAAATTGGGAGTGATAATGTTATTAGGAGTATAACGTAACATTCACTCTAAGGGTAATCTAATACTATATTCCATGTATTTTGAATTTTGGAAACTCCGTTGGCCATCTAACAGATCGCATGTTCTTAATCGGACCGTTGGCTCTGGTGGTCTGACAATCGGGTCTATGAAGATCTAGTTCAACAACAATTTTTCGAGCTATTTGCCCGAGAGGAGAACAAACTCGAAGAGAAAGACGGCAAGATCATAGTGTCGGATCCACCTCAACAGCTCGTCTTGGTTATACAACGTTACTTGGAAGATCTGTAAGTGGTGAACCAGATTGCCGGATACAGAACCACGTGTCGATTGAGAGCTCTGTTGCTCGACGTCTAACAATATGCGGCACCTAAGCCTGCGTTAGTGCGGCTCGGTTGAGATGCCGGATATCAAAAAAGAATTCTAGCCTTGAAAAATCTTCAATTGCACCTGTGAAAGGAAATGCGGAAATGCGGAAATGCGGAAATAAGAAAATATTTGTGAGATGGTCAAGCTTCAAGCGACAGAGGCAGGGCACGTGGGTTTAAGTCTTGGCACTCATTGGGTACTTCTAAGTAGCACTCCACCGATCTCAAATCCGGAATCCTAGGTTCTGTAGGTACTTTGGTATGCAGGATCACGGCAACATTAATTTGTGGAGCTGGCGTTGCTGCACGGCGACACGTGGGCGAGCAGCAGTAAAGAAGAACCTCTCGGCTTCATGGTGCCGATTGAGGTTGAGGCTTTCGGATTTGTATAACTAACGTCGTCGCCGCGCGCGAACCGCCGCCCAGTTGCTTACATAGCTCACCGCAATCCACTAATTATTCCCGTCGCTGCACATATCGAGCTTGGCTGTCCGATTGAGGCCAGGGGATCTTCGAGATGGCTACCAAAAAAATTACCGAGACGGACATTATCCAGGTACGAGACCTCGCTATCTCCAACACTACTTCTCCAGTTGAGGAGCGGCAGGATGTTGCGAACCCAGACGATCCCGAAGCCCCCTCGGCCGAGGTGTCATCAAAGACGCAAAGGATGTCCGATCTGTTCACAATCTTCTGTGCCGGTGAGCTCACCCTTGTTCATGCCCCTCATACCCCTGAACCACGGTTGAACCCATAGCTCATGCTCGCATTCAGGTTTTGCCTTGATTTCTGATGGATATCAAAACAACTTGATGACCGCGACGAATGTCGTTCTCACCCACGTGTACAAGGAATATACTTCATACTACAGCACACAGGTTTCCAATGCCCTGCTCGTGGGCGAAATTATCGGTCAAATCACAATCGGTCTCGTTTGTGACTATCTCGGTCGAAAATGGGCTATCTTAATCACCACGGCTTTGATCGTCATCGGCGGTATCCTTGGCACCGCCGCTTCGGCCAGCACTCCGATCGGCTTGTTTTGGTTTTTAACTGTCGCACGCGGTATTACAGGTTTCGGAACGGGCGGCGAGTACCCCGCCAGCTCCGTCAGCGCGAGCGAGGCCGCCAACGAGCACACGCCTAAACACCGTGGACCGGTCTTCATTCTCGTCACCAACCTGCCTCTTTCGTTTGGTGGGCCCTTCGTTCTGTCCGTGTTCCTGATCGTTCTTAAAGCCGCCGGTGCGAACCACCTGAACACTGTATGGCGTGTTTGCTTTGGTATTGGTGTGATCTGGCCCTTGAGTGTGAGCATCGCCTCGATTGATACGCGGCCAATGCGGCTGCTAACAGGGATTAGGTGTTCTATTTCCGATGGAAGATGCTCAACAGCAAGTTGTATAGGCGTGGTGCTATCAAAAAGCGAGTCCCATACAAGCTGATCATTAGATACTACTGGAAGACCTTGATCGGTACTTGCGGAGCCTGGTTCCTCTACGACTTCGTCACATTCCCCAATGGCATTTTCTCCGGCCTGATCATCAGCAGCGTCGTCAAGACTAAGGATATCCAAACCGATATTGAGTGGACCTTGCTTCTGAGCAGTCTCTCGCTTCCCGGTGTTTTTATCGGTGCTTACCTGTGCAATAAGATCGGACGCAAGTATACTATGATGGTTGGCTTCAGTGGCTACCTCATCTTCGGTTTGATCGTCGGTCTCGCCTACGAAAAGGTGACTAAGATCGTACCACTCTTCGTCGTGCTCTATGGCCTCATGCAGTCATGCGGAAACCTCGGGCCCGGCGATATGCTTGGTCTGCTGTCTTCAGAAGCTTACGCAACTGCCGTTAGAGGAACGTGCTATGGGCTCTCGGCTGCGGTTGGCAAGGCTGGTGCTGCGGTGGGCACTGAAGTATTCACGCGCATCCAGGGTGATCTGGGCAAGCGATGGACCTTCCTTATCGCCGCCATCGCCGGCGTCTCTGGCATTTTGGTTACCTGGTTCTTCGTACCGAACATCAGTGGCGAGGATCTTCAAAAGGCCGACGAGAAGTTCCGGGAGTACCTTGTGGCAAATGGCTGGGAGGGAACGATGGGTGAGGACGACTTGCAGGCGCCGGCCGCTGAGGGCATTTCGGAGGACGTCGTTGAGGAAATAAAGGAGAGCAAAACTCGTTAAGATAGGATTTCTGGGGATTCCTAGAGATATACCATTTAGCATCATCCATACGCTCAACCAAGCATGGATTAATATTGGCGATACATGCGTAAGTTTAATAGTTTCAAAGAGCATAGAATCACAAGCCCTGTTTTGGGTTGCGACTTTGGCACAAAATAGAACTTCTTACAACTCGACAAGCCTTCTTTACGAACTAGCTAGTAGTGCCAAATCCGTAATTTCTATTTATATGACTCATAGGTATGGACGGCCTCTCTAACCCCCGGGATATCTCTTCTAATGTAGTACAAGCATCAAACCGCATCAACATCAAACGTCTTTTCTGTAGGGACATATCGATGTAGCTTTGGCTCTGCTTCCCACACATCCTTTACCTATTTTATCATAACTCTACTATACTCAGGCTATCGATAGGGTATCTATCGTATTCGTCTTGCCCTACCTTGTGCACAGCTGGAGTCACGATGCACTCATTAGTCTGCACTTCTCTTGTAGTTCCTTAGCCATCATTTCCGTGTTATCAGATGATTCGTAGAGGTGATGTCCCACCGTCGTCACACCTATAGGTAATTACCCCCTGTCTAATTTTCGGAACCTCTTAGCGACATGGTGGAAGCCCCGAAGAATATATCCGCGCTACCGTCGATGTCGAGGAGTCGCAAACTAGAGATAATGTGCGTGATGTGAAGGTGATCATAATTGATACTCACCGCCTAACGCGATATATTATTGCCCGTGGAGAGCCAACTTTAAAGCCGTATAAGCGAGCATGGGCTTGAGAGCGCGAAATACGGCATCGCTCGATTCAGGTAGGTTGCATACGTACAGCATCGTCTCCTTGTCTACAAAATGATACAGGCATTCGATTCCCGAGTGAATATTCTGGCAGTGGAAAGATAGTCTGCATATAGTCGTGTTGGTACTCGAGTCGCTCGTCATCACTCTCAAAATCTCGTCTAAGGTAAGCTAATACGTCGCCTTACGAGCTAACTCCCTTCCCCGGTATTTCAAAGCCCACTGCTTATTATGTGGACAAATTTCCCTCTTTGCGCTCTACAGCTCTCATGGTAATTATTAAATTAATGACTGCTTGATTGTATACTACTGTTTAAAATCAAATCCTGCCCTTTTTTATCTATACCGTGCCTGTTGTCAAGGGTCTGGTTGGTCAGAAGAAAATCGACCGTTTCCGGTAATTAAGGGGGATACCCATTCCACCAAGCGCCACGGTGTCTATTGATCGAAAAATTGAGATCGCGACGACATCTGTTCTCAAGATCTTCGACAAAAGGATGCATCCAGGATATGTAGATCAGAGGTGATTGAATTAAGCTCACCTCTAATCATCGGCAGTTGGACGTCGCAAAGGGTCGAACTCGGTCGCTTCGTAATAAATCCTCGAGGGTGTGAAGAAATACTGCTCCTGAATCCTACTATAGTATACCAAGGCTCTTGACCAGCGCTTAGTAGAGAACGAGGGGTTGTGGTGTATCGGAATAGCGTCGGCAGCGGGGTCCTGAGGCATGTTCTCGTAGCGGAATTCTTCGAGGTTCGGTAGACGGGAAACCAAGTTGTAGAGTGTCGCAGATTTCCAGGCTCGGTTATGTCGTACTTTGAGGAGGCTCGTGACGGCGGGGGCTTCCGGCAAGGTTTGCTGCCACCAATACTTCTCGTAAGCTTCGTTGAAATATACACCCGCGTCATTACCTAGAATTACTTGATCAGCAGGGGCCAAAGCTGTCTCGGAAGAATCAAGAGATTTTCGACTGGGAGAGTAGATCTCGATCTCTAAGTTGAGTTGTCCTTGGGGCTCCCATGAGCTGAGCATCCAAAATAGGTCGTGCATTGCTGTGGTAACAATGCAGTTATCTGTTGTGCGCGGAGATCGCTTGTTGCACGGTGAAGCTTCCCACAGATGACCACTGTCCCCTTCAAGTTGTAGTGAAAGCGAGATGCATCTGACTTGAGCTCGGTTGTTGTGAGTCATAAGGTTAAACTCGGGCAAGTTCCATAGTGTAAGTTTGATGTGTTCGAAGTTGGAATGCTCGATGTCGTTTTGCCGTTGACGTGTCAGGGTTGCCGGTTGAGCAGAGGAACGGCCATGGTGGGTTGAGCGAATCGGGAGGGAGAGCTGGGTTTCTCTAGACAGAGCTGCCTCGGATGGATTGGTGGCGGTAGATCGAGACATTTTGGTCCGTTAGTGACGTTATAAGGTAGAGGGGAGTGTAAGGTAGGAGGAGATAAAAAGTTGGGGGGGTGTAGCTGAGATTGATGAGATTAAGGGGTGGGAAATAGTACTTAGTAGTAGATCGAAGACTTTGGCGTGAAATGTTGAGGAGATGGATAGAGAAAAAGAGAAGAGAGGCTGGGGAGCTCCCGGGGGATAAAGGCTTACTTATACCCTATTAAAGATTTGCCCGTTTCTAGTGTCTGAGTTTTTTAAGGCTTTTGTAGTAATATGGCGTTTAGGGTAATAGGGGTGCAAGTAATTTAGAACTTAACTAAAAGTTTAATGTTAACACCGATCAATCCAGCCGGAGCTAAAAAATTTCGTTAGATTATACATAGCAACATAAAAATACAAGCAAAACAAGTCGTAAACAAAGCAAGTCGGTGTAAACAAAACGTTAGTACATATAATAAAAGTTATACAACAACGTTGTAGCCACCTTTTCTATAAGTCTGCACAAATTTTATATTGTGCAACTTGTATCATTAATTGTACGTACATATACCTATATAGGTGGTTCAACATGCTGCCGGACAGGTAAAATGAGTACGGTGTTAATCTACTTCTTGATACCAACAAGTCCAAGAGGTGTTACTAGCAAACGGGAAGCTGCGTTACAAAATGGTTACTATTAGACCTATAGACAGTAGTCCACCACTCCTATAGAACAAAGAGACGCATAGATCTGTAGCCTACAAAGGTGTTTCAGGACCATTACACACAACAACGATGTTCATCCGCAGTCCCACCCAATTACATGTACAACTGTCTCTCCTCTTTAGCTTAGCATCTACACACCCATCCCGTAGTCAACTCTTTGACAAGATCTTGAGAAATGACATGCCACCCTGGTCAACAACTACATGAAACAAATACCAACGGAAACAGGAGTGGTACAATCATTGTATCCTTCTTCCTAACTGATATCCGTTGCCCAATAATTCGGTATCAGATCTGCTCGACGCCCGCAAGAAGCCGTACATTGGTATAGCAATAGCGAGTTGATAAGGAAAAGATCATCAACTAACCAAAAAATGCTTGGTATTAATAATGTACGGGTGTCTCATCAGGTTGTACTGATCATTAACGCTCTATCTTGCTCAAGCTTGAGGCGTTGTTCACTTTTCGGTGTTGCCGACTCGATTAAAAGCAAGGCTTTTGGAACATAGATACTTTCAATCAGCCTCTATTAAGGCGTCGAGCCTCAGACTGTGTTAAGTGAAGCTGAATAATATGAGTCAGTTCTGTGATACAAACTGTAGGACGAGGTGCTCACA
Organism: Xylaria longipes; assembly: GCA_025201785.1. Taxonomy (NCBI): domain Eukaryota; kingdom Fungi; phylum Ascomycota; class Sordariomycetes; order Xylariales; family Xylariaceae; genus Xylaria; species Xylaria longipes. Next base: position 78,252 of record MU619805.1, read on the forward strand.
TATATTTCCACGCCAAAGATGTGGAGCAGAAATGAAATGAAGTACGCCATGCCAAAAGCCGCGTCTAGAGCGGCAGCTACCTCCACGACAGAGGTAGGATGATTGAAATCACCCCGTACCACAACGTTCTGTTGCAGATTCTCCCCCGAGTAGAAGGTTTCGCATTGTGGGTACAATTCTAGCGTCCGATTTTGTAACATAGAGTCGATCTTGTCACAGGGCATCGCATAATACAAGGGCGACTTGTAAAGTTTCACTGCGAGGATATTGATTATCCTTCCAGTTATAACGCTACCTGCCTACACACAAGTTAGCTTGACGTTTATTCTTGTTGGTTAGGTACTTGGCAAATATTGCATACCCAGAACCAAGCTCTCAGCATCCATGCTCGATGCTGACCGATTTGACGGCGCTTTATGCTAATTACAGCCATGAACAGAGCTCCTAAGACTTCAAATTGAGAGTCAATAATTTTTCCGGCGTATGGTATTGGAAAAGTTAAGGGAATGTGCACAGCGCTCGAGGTGAGGATCTGGGTAGAATAAGAGAAAACAACTTGATATAACTCACAACCAAGCGCAAGAGCACCAAGGACTGCTTGAGCGTCTAGTCCACCACCAAAGGCACGTGGGGCCATGACGAAAACACCCGCCATGGACACAACGCTTAGTATCATGACGACGTATCCGTTCACCCGATGAAGCGTTGGGAACTTCCGACGGATTACCGGGGTAAACTGAATGCCGGTAAGAATAGCAGCAGGTAAGATGCCAGCAAGGTGTACAATCATTCCGATAGTGTATGGCTTCTGAAGCAAATGAAAACATTCTCCTGGAGCCGCATCTATGACATGTTTCGTTAGATACGTGTAGTTTCGATCAACGTCAGTGGATTTTGCTTTCCTACTTACGATTGAACTTGGATTTGACTGTAGCCGAACATAAAACGCCGTAGATGTCGAGGAACTGAAGTCGAGCAATCGCGAATCCCAATAAGGTTTCAAGAAAGATGAACCAAAGGACAAAGTTGTACCCCTGGGTGAAGCCGATCGCATTGTAAATCTTTCTCGCCTTGCCTACGCAGGCAGTTTTCAGCGAACAATCTATGGCAGACATGGTGTGTTGTAAACAAAAAGCGATTCCGTGTGGACCAAGAGAGTCAAAGATCATAAATTAGTGACTCTAGAAACACGTCGTTAGCAAAATGGTTTTGCCTGGTGCCGGACAGTGATGTGTAGAGTGTCGTATCTCGAGTCCATGTTGGGTAAGGTGTGATGAATTGCGCCAAAGTGTTCAAGCCAATTTGAGAGTTGAGTGACTATATGTAACAATCTAAGTACAGGTGCGGGAAGGGATGTATTTATAGGCAACCATGTGTAGGAACAGGCGAGTACAACACATGGTGAATCGAGTGGCGTCTATTATGAAGTAGGTAATGAATAGTTCCCACATATGCGGTTGTGGACACTGAAAGATCGCTGTTAATAGTCCATCACTGCGGCCGACTCAATAGCTGACGTTCTCGCCAATGGAGCTGAGCATAATGCTCAATACTCAAGCCTCAGCTATCGAGTGAATGGTGCGCACGGCATCTATTGTGGTCCTTGCGTCCCTGAATCCGTCTAGAGATTGGTGTTACAATGAAGTAAAATCTTCCATTCTGTGGGACCACTTCACTCGTGAATACCTTCGTGATAGAAACACATCTGTTTGCTCTCCGGCAACATTACCATACTGGAAAGGCATTTTATAATACGCCAATACTTATTGTAGTAGCTATAAATGATTATTCTAGTCCAACGACCTAACTATAGGTACGCTATATTCAAGATGACAAGGTCTTTCAGAAATAATCTCCAATGCACATTATGTACTCTTACATACAAGCATGAAATAACAAGGGATGTGTATATTCGTGGGCATATTCTCTCTACCGGCGTTTCCATTGGCTGTATTGGGGGTTAGTCAGCAATGACCCAGGGTATCAGCTACCTGAAAAATATGACAGGGCTAGCTATCGTGTATGCAGCTATAAACTTTTCTTTCCATTTCTCAACAATGATAATAAAGAACGCCAAAGTTAGACTGTCAGGAACTCAGGTATGGGGTATGCATAGACTCTTGATGTTGTGCGAAAGTCTACATACCTTCGTAAGCTTGTCTCTGGCTATATAGATTCGTGTTCTTTGTTCCTGATGAGGCACCGTCACAGAGACGAAGAAGACAATTAACAAAAGAGTCAAGACTAGTTTGAAGTAACAACCTCTTTCGGGAAGTCTGAAATGTAATCGTCATGGTATAGGGTGGGCGCACTCTTCCAGCCTATATTAGATAATGGTCAGACGTATATAGCGACACAGACGAAAATCGAGTGCATGCATAGATGCAGGGTACATAAATCCGGAACCGAGCCAGAGTAATCTAGACGGTCATGACTGGTGGTGGTAATCTCACGACAAATGTTTCACAAGAAAGATGTCTACGCAAGAGAGAGGCGGGAAGTAGCACTTGTAGTACCATGTGGTCTACCACGTGGCCATCGTGCCGAACCGCGAACCGACACGGGTCCGGGGCCGATGTCGTTTCCCGCTGTGTGTACTCTGTATATTACGCCTATTTGGGTTAGTTGTGGCTGCTGGCGTGGCGCCCGGGCTGCTTCCAAGGTTCTACCTCTCGGTGTAGTGGGGTTAGACTTACGTAATATTCATCTGTCAGGTGCGATTCCAGACTTTGAAACTAAGCTGACCAGACGTCAGATCACTCATACGCTTTGTAAGTGACTTTCGAATAAAATAATATGTATATTTTTTTCTTCTAAAGGCTGTCATTATCGAATCCGTGCCTGCGTTTGCATGAGATAACAAAAATTGCCGCGAATTACCGCACCTATCGCTTCGACCAGGGTAGTCGGTAAGTGGGTGTTGGGCCGAAGCAGTACCCCCCTCCAGCCCACCATTATATCTTCACATGAAAAACAACGTCCGCTGGTTGATTAAGATATATCGCTCGTTCCAGCTGTGAGCAATAATGGTTGGAGTCCCAGGCCGTTCAAAGGGATGTTCGACTTGCAGGAAGCGGAAGAAAGGATGTGACAAGGTGCGGCCGACCTGTACCCAGTGCTCTAATGCAGGGCTCAAGTGCGGCGGCTATCAAAGGGATATCGTATTTCTCAATCATACGCAAGATACCAAGGCCGTCCCCGTTGTCTACCGAAAAGAGCCTCCCGAAAGGTCCGGGCATCTGCATGGTGGCATTACCGACATCGCCCTCCCGAATGGGCTGGCACAGACTGCATATATAGAAAAGTACATCAGCATATTCCTGATGAAGTACCTCCCAGAAGGTCGATGTTTGACAGCAAACGGCTTGGGCCCATCTCGCGATTGGATTGAGATTGCTCATGAACTCCACACCTCCGACAAAGCCATTCAGCTTTCCCTTCTCAGTTTGGGCTTATTTGCTGCTGGGCAATCGCAGTATGCTATTCAATCTTATTGTCTCGCCCTCCGCAATCTCCAAACAACGCTTTCCGTCCCGGTCCGAGCCCAGAATGACTCAACTCTGGCCACTTGCCAACTATTGAGTCTCTTTGAGGTGAGCTCGCCGGTTTGTGCCACCGATGACGGTCATATCCCCAACTAGCATATCGCCTGCCAGAGCTGATCATGAATAACAATCAACAGATTTTCCACGGTGCCGATGAGAATTTGTTGTTACAGGGACGCAAATGGCGCACCCACTTAAGCGGGCTGCTTGCGTTCATTCAGGCACGGAGCCCCTCCGCGTACCAGTCTGGTGGTGAGTGATTTTAGGCATCAATTTCTTCGTGTCTTGGTGGCTTCTAAATGATAAAACTTCCTTTTCGGGCTAAGATAGTGTCCGAAGGCTTCTGAAACACCCATAGATTACGTTCTGAATGACAATAACTGACTCCGAGTGCTCTAGTGAGCCACCAGCTGTTTGCCGACGGACGATATCCCCTCGTGAGTCAGAACCCTAATCATGTAGCCTGGCACCCGCTTTGCTAATTAATGCTTGCTAAAGCTCATCGCGGCAATAAAAGAACGCCGCCGATTCCCTTTGAACACGCTCGAATGGAGAACAACACCTTGGGAGAAGGAACCTAAGTCATGCATGGATAAGCTCTTTGATATTATGGCTGATCTGTGCGAAATACTAGCCAGCACGGATGAGATGCGGTGCTGCGATGACCCTGTCCAGAAGGCAAACTTACACGCAGAAGTCCTGAGAGCGTGTCAGGACCTAGAAGAAAGCCTTCAGAGCTGGCTTAAAGAAGCAGGCCCTTTAACAGTCTTTCGTGATAGCAACGGCATAGCTATCAATCCTACTAGCCCCTCTGACATAATACTCGCTCATATGACGGTATTATATTGGACAATCTATATCGTTCTTTACTCAACACTTATTTCGATACATGGCCCCCAGCTGTCAGAGGTCTCCGCCGATATTGACCCGGCACCATACATCCGCAGTGTAGCCAACGCACTTCCGTACTTCTGGAGTCGGGGTGCTGGAATGTGTGGTGCGAACTTGGCGGCTTCACCATGGGGTCTCTGTTTACATATCATTTACGGGTCACCATATAGCTATCCTGAGGAGACCGCTCTCCTGGAAGAATTTGCTATGCAGCAATCTTTCATGCAACAGAACGGCGCATTTGCGGTACTACAGTTCCTCGACAGCCTTCAAAGATCTACCGCAGGGGCAGAGCTGGCTAATATAGACGGGAGGGAGGGTAGTAAGTAATTCTTATCCTGATTATTCGGACCATTTTCAAGAGCAACAAGGCTCCTGTGCAGACTATACCATGCCTCCTATGGTTACCCATTCCCCTGGGCAATTACGCATAAGATTGAAAGGGCAATTACTAACTCTAAATCTCTATAGTGGTCCTCAGAGCTCGAAACTGGATGACGGGCAGACGCTAGCAGGTCTAATTGGGTTAAATAGAAAGCGCTTTAAGAGGAACCTCAGAACACGGTACCTGAAACGAGACACTACATTCGCTGCACGAGATAGCAGATATCCTTTATGAGACCCCCAGCTGGATATGTACAACTGAACCGCCCTATTCTTCTTCCTATCTATTCCGTTTCATGCACGTACTACGGCTGTATATATATTTAGAGACTATTCCCGCTCATCACTTCAGTTGTTAGCTACACCAACTCACATTTTGCTTCTCTGAGATGCGACCTGTTGTGACCGGTCTTACTTATGTGCAATCTTTGCTGTAAGTACAGTTTACCTACGAACCTAATGAGGAAAGGTACAAGCTTTTGACTAGACATCCCAGCAAACATCCCTGCATTTGCAGCCACACTTTATTACACGTGCAGGCTTTTAAGCTTCTAGCAGTGTATCTTGGGATGGAGCCGCTGGTGTCATCGACCCTGGCGCCCATATCTATTGTTTGATGAGCGAATACTGTAGCATCACCACCCTAGCATAATATATCACACTCATATAAGTATGTGCAAGTTCCCATGAAGCTAGCTTTGTGATAGGGCCCACGTCTGATATGGCGGTGCGAGATCCTTATTGACAGCGCCGCACACAGTCAAGTCAAGTCAAACAAATCGCTTTGACTTGATTTGACTTGATTGACACCCAAAATCGGCTTATTTGACTGAATAGAGCGTTTGGCTTACTTGACTTGATCAATTAATTGGTCAAGCAAACCAAGTAAGTGGATCCGAGGGTTAGCAGCTTTCTTCTCTTCGTATTGCTGCCCATAGACCTTCAGCATCGCTTCTGAGCCAGTGCTGAAGACACTGAATAGCCTCTAATGTACTTGTATTAAGGCTTAATCGTTGTGAGGTCATCGTGAGTTTAGCCTGGCTAAATACTCTTTCACACTCTGATGACATAGCAGGTACAGAAAGGACGTCCATTGCGAACTGGCAAAGCAGAGGGAATTGCTTCTCGTGTTTTTGCCACCAAATAATCGGGTTACGATCCAGCTTTGTATAGCCAGTCTTTTCCATGGCTAGGTAGCGTTCTAGCTCGTCTATGCAAGAGGGAGAGTCTTCGTCTGAATCGAATCCGTCATAAGCCCTGCCTACGGGTCTCCTAGAACGGGCGGTAGACGTGGCAACAGTAATTTCGGAGGCGGTGTTGTTGGCGTAGTGTTTCTTCCAATATGCAGTCACTCGTCGCTGAACGTGATCAGCCTTCGTGGGGTCTTCTCTTCGAAGACCTTTGAGCCGCATGCCTGGATGAAGGACTACTGCTGCCCAATACGCAGGCATCTCCTCTAAAAGCTGTCGGTATTTTTGTAGCTTTTGGTACGCTCTTTTGAGGCTATCGCGGATCTCGCGGACGTGGTCGACACCTAAAGAGGCCACACTGGCTCGGCGATCGTCGGGACGGCGACGGCGTCTACGGGTGTGAAGGGCCGTCATGGCTTCGAAGCCTCGCTGCGTGGGGGCAGGCCGCCGGCGAGACGAGCGCTGGCCAGGGGTTCGGGGCTGTGAATATAGTGGATGTGAATAAAACGGCTGTTGGGACTGTGAAGGAAGGGCCTCTTCGTCCTCGCCGTCCTCTTCTTCTTCGTCGATTAAACAAAAACGTGCTAAGCAGGTACGCAAGTGGTCTTCGAGTTCTTTGAAGGAAGCCATAATATCAGGCAAACTAACACGATTGCCTTCGTGCCATAGCGTTGACGGAGTAAAAAGGTCCAAAATTTTATCGACTTCACGATAAACTTCCCAGTCTTCAGCTACAAAACCGTATTCGATAGGCATACGCTTATTAGGATGAGGGTCGTTGCGTGAGGTAATATATAGCCTGTTCAAGGCATCCTTGAAAACGATAAGACTTTTGATTGCGGCTGCAAAAGAGTTCCAACGGGTATCGTTTCCAACCTTGACCATCAAGCCTTGATGATAAGCACCTTCGTTATTAGTAGAAATCGTAGCTGGCTCGGGTATATCCAAGTTCCGAACGGTAACATCATCTTCGTCGTCAATGAATTCGTCAATCTGTTGGGGGGCAATATTTCTGGCGTTGGCACTGCTTTTGAGCTCGTTTCGAAAAGCATCGCGGCGTTGAGGACTAGATCGAATCCATGTATTAACCAAGTGGCCTTTCTTGACTGCAGAAAGGGCAATAAACTTGGAAGATTTGCCTTCAGGCTTATAAAAAATGAAGCACTGGGCAATAATATTGACAACATGGCCCCAACAGCGTGCCCTGCGTTGTTGAACAAGAGCCTTGGCTTCAGAATCAAGAAGAAGGTCGTCGAAGCTATCGGTCTCATGTGAAAGATGTTGTAGAAGGATTTCAAGGGCCTTATCGTTAGTGTTGGCGTTGTCAAGTGTAAAAAAGCCGAGTGTAGATTGTATGTTGTACTGGTTGATAACTTGACGAACGTAGAATTCAACGTTCTCGGCTGAGTGAAGGCCAGCAACACGCCTGAGGCCTAATAGCCTAGTACGCAGCTCGAAATTCCGGTCGACATAGTGAGCAACAATGCCAACGATGCCCTTTTTCGAAGGTGACTCCCATAAGTCAAAAGAAAGGTGGATTTTGGACCTAGCAGCAGCAATCTCTGCGATAATAGCCTTACGGGCTAACTGAAATGCTTTTTCGATCCAGCGAGTCATAGTCGTACGAGTGATTACTAGTTCGGGTGCTAGGCCGGGGTTTAAAAAAGCAACAATATTGGCAAATTGTTCCTGAGCAGGTAAGCTCAAGGGTATACCAGGCACGGTGCAAAACTCGACCAGCAGTTGCTTCCACGTTTCTTTAGTTGATTTAACAGCACGCGAGGGTGTTGTAGGATTTTGTAGCTGCTGGTAAACACTTGTAATTTCAAGTGCTTCTGATGCTTCTGATGCTTCTGACGTATCGAGGTTCAAGGTGATACTGTGATGGTGTTGAAGATGGTATTTGGCTGAATTGGTTGCTTCTCCGGCAAGAAGCTTGATCTTCTTTTGGTTGTCACAAAGGTAACAAACCCACACCTTTCTTTTTATAAGCCTCGCTTCGTTGTTGGTCGTAGTAATTGGCAAAAGGTAGGCGCCGTGTTGAAGGATACCTGATCTTGTCCGGGAATCCAACCAAGCATGAGCTACGTAGTCCGTATTGTTGATTCGTATGCGAGGAAGTTGTTGCCAGGTTAGATTGTTCGGTACTTCAGGAGTCAACGAATCAACCTGGTTACGAATAGAGGTCCTCGGGTGATTCGATCGAGAGCTTCTAGGCCGGAAGAAGTCCTGGTGCGGCATCTTTGGTCTTGCTTCTTCTTCTGGGATAACGATCGATTAACCTTCTTGTACTTAAAAGAATACAGAGATAAACCAGTAAATAAGGTCTAATAAGCAGTGTAATCGGTTCTTGGAGCAATAACGACGATGGAGTTCACTTCAGACTGCCTTGTTATCGGCCAAACTCTTAGCCCTGGCACATATGTGTAGAGAGGTACTATTTACCCGCAGGTAGTAATACGTCGTACCCCAGGGAAGTGCTATCAGCGCCGTGCGATGACGTTGTTACTGGCCTTATGTCCTTGGTTCACCCTCCAGGTTGCCTTGTTATCGGCCAAACTCTTAGCCCTGGCACATATGTGTAGAGAGGTATTATTTACCCGCAGGTAGTAATACGTCGTACCCCAGGGAAGTGCTATCAGCGCCGTGCGATGACGTTGTTACTGGTCTTATGTCCTGGCTCGTTGACGATGTAGTGTTCGGGGGGGATCGAGTCGAAAGTGTTGTTTGGGTGGTAGCCAAATACCTTAGCGAGTGGCGTTTCGAATTTGATATGAGGGCCCTGGCCGCTGAGAATCATACAAAGTATTGCGTTGAGCTCACTCGGCTCGAGGCGGTCTGCTGCCTTGTATTTCAAGAGAGCATTTATCAGCCCTGGCGATAGTCGAGCCTCTCGTGCGAATATCGACGTGAGAGATGTGTAGGAGGTCGGCGTACTCGAACAGTGGTGATAACGGGGATGATCTGTTGTACCATATAAGTTAGCAAGGCTGAACAGGCTAGGTGAGATGGATGGTGGTGCAAAAAAACCGCATTTTCCACTCAGAAATAAAAACACATGAAAATGACATGTGCGTGTAGCCTGAAATGCGCTGATTCCGAAAACATCGGTCTTTTGATGCCATTTGCAGTGTGTGTGGTGGTGGAGATGGATGAAGGCCGGGATTTGGGTTGGTGTTGGTGGGATAGATGGGCTAAGTGGGCTGGAGATGGTGGTGCAAAAAACCGCATTTTCTACTCAAAAATAAAAACACATGAAAATGATATGTGCGTGTAGCCTGAAATGCGCTGATTCCGAAAACATCGATCTTTTGATGCCATTTGCAGTGTGTGTGGTGGTGGAGATGGATAAAGGCTGGTGTTGAGGTGGCTGCATGGGGTAATTGGAGGTGGTTGGAGATAGTTGCAGGTAGTGCAAAAACGACCATTTCACCTTACATAATAAAAAGATATGAAAATAACATGTGTGCGTAGCTTGAAATGCGCTGATTCCGAAAACATCGGTCTTTTGATGCCATTCGCAGTGTGTGTGGTGGTGGAGATGGATATAGGCTGGTGTTGAGGGTAGTGGGAAAAGCGAGGCAAAGTGTATGGGCGATGGCCTAGGCAGAACAACAACAAAAGAGACAAAAAGCATGAAAATTACATCACCAGAAAGAGCGAAGCGTGCTGATTCCGATGATATCAGTCTTCTGATGCTAATTGGAAAGCGCGGGTGGTGGTGAAGACGGAGAAAAGCAGTAGCAGAAGGTGTAGGCAAGCCAGAACCAAGAAAGAGTCACCTACTGACCGAAGTTAGCGTCGCACGATAGAGCAATAGAAGGTTATATGATTCGAAAGCTTAGAAGGACCTGAGTTCAAAAACAACGCTTTTATAGCCTTAATTGCAATACGCGTGGTGCTGTTAGCGTAGGAAGGTGAAGGGGACTGGAAGACCTTGTATGTTGGGAAGTCGACGTCCCTGCGCCGCCTCGATCGCGCAACCCGGGTCAAAAACGTCAGCACCATGGCGAAAGTGGTATGGATCAATAGCCCTAGCAGCGCTGATCACGAATCTGTTGAGTTTTTGATGCTGAATACGAGGCGCACGGAGCTGTAGATGATCGAAGGTTCTGGTGTTGAGGGCAAAATTAGTAATGAAGTTGAATTTAGTGGGGTTGAACTAGGTAGTGGTGAGACTAGTGGGGTTCAATTGGGTGGTTCAATTGGGTGGTGGTAAAATTGGTCTGCAGAAGGGGTTAGCAATAGACTTTTCTTGTTGAATATACCCTGTAAAAAATAGAAAAAAATAGGGAAAATTAATTGCAATTAATTGCAAGTACTTGCAAATAATAAAAATCTTTGCTTTGACTGGCCAAGTAATTCTGAATCGTTATTTTGTTTTGACTGGCCAAGTTACTTATCAGTCAATCAAGTATTACTTTAACTGTGTGCGGCGCTGCTTATTGATGAAGTCGACACAGATGACGATAACACGTAATCTAGACAGGCAGGCGGGCGATGTATACAATAGCGTACCTACCTAATCGGCGAGTGTTGTGGATATAATTAGATATGAGAAGGGTACTGGCTATGTTGTTTGCTTGCATACCATACTCGATCATCACCATCCTCGACAAGCGGCAGCTTAAATATTCTATAGCTGATGGGGGTGGCAGGGACCAAATCTACAGCATCTCTATTTCCCATTGTGATGCTGATGCTGGTGTCTAACGGTCAACCTTTGATCGTAGAGGGTTCTTATCCTTCTAGAAACACCTGGTAGAGCATTCAGTGCAAGCCGCTACCTTCATGAGTTATCTAACGACTCAATCAGGGCCACGCACAGCCAACAAATGAATCACATGTCTCCTCAACCTTATTTACTTGTGCATTCACCTACCTACCAATACAGCCTCATTACCCCAGCAGCCCTCAAGCCTCATTGCCTTTAAGCCAAGAATCGATACATAAGGTTTGCTATTGCTTGAGGTAGCGTACGCTCGCTGCAGTCTTTCCCGCCCTTCCTTCTATCCTGCCGTCTTCTCATAACATCTCGCATTCGCTATCTCTACGCACCTGCCATTACAGGTATTATTTGGCCCCAGCACCTTTACATTCACAAAATAGTGCTTACAATTATTCGCCAACATTCTGCCTTTTACTTTGCTGCTTTTTGTCTTAACAAATCGGGGCTGTTTTACAATGAGCGATTTCAAGAACGGGTGTTATGCCAGCTCTGCCGCCACTCGCAAAGCGGCCCTGGACCGCCTCGACGACCTTGTCTCGAGACCCTGGTACACGAACAGCAAGGAACCAGAGGAGGCAGCTCGCGTCAGACACCATATCCAGATCCTGAAGGTGACGAACGAGCTCGACGCCGCGGAGCTCCTGGGCATATCACACTCCTGCAACACCTGTAAGCCCGACACTTGCCCGGACGGGACTCAACTGACCCGTGCCGCCGACCTCGCCGAGGCCCTCATCGACGACACCAAAGACAAGCTTAAGCGTATGAAAGTCATCGCAACCAGGATCAGCAACCGCAACTGCCAGATCCAGAAGCTGGAGCATCATCTAAAAACATTCGGTACCGTCCTCGAGTCCGTGAACGTTGTCTTACCTGGCAATGGAATAAAATACTCTTACAAGATCGACCCTCAGAATGGCATTAGTCTGGTCATCCAGGGGCCTAACAATCGCGACACCCAAGACCAGAAAGGAGCGACGCCTACCGATCTCCTCGATTCAGATGCTCCTGGGTCTTTTGAGGCCCCGGTGCTGAAGGCTACCTGTACTCCCCCTCTAACACCAACACCAACGCCAGCACCTGCTCCTGCTCCCGTGGCCACCCTCGCCAAGAACCACACAGAGATCGAAAAGAAGGCAGTCACAAGCACCACGGAGACAGGACTCAAAATCCCAAACCTGCAGATCTGGGACAGCGAACAAGACCGCGCCGCAGCATTGCGCGCCCACGCATTCGGAAGCCGAGGCCGCATCGACCCAGACGGCAGCAACACCCCACTCATCTTCACGAAAGGGATATGCGGCCGAACCAGTCCGCACGAGGACCCGACCGCGCAATCTCGCATGGTCGTCTTCTCCGGCCTACACCCGAAGACGACCTACCCCGAACTCCTCGACAAAGTCCGCGGGGGCCCCGTGCTGCACGTCGCGCGGGCGAACAGCACGACGGCGACGGTGTCGTTCGCGATGGGCCGCGACGCGCACGCCTACGCAAACTACATCAACGACGCCTCGCGGGGCCGGCTCACGATCCGCGGCGTCGCGCCACGGGTGACGCTCGTGGCGACGCCGTCGTACCCGCAGCGCACGTGGCTGGTGTCCGACGTGGCGCGCCGCGGGGTGACGCGGTGTCTGGAGGTTCCGGGCGCGGGACGCTGCTCCTGCTGGAGTCTGGACGCGTTCTTCACGGAGCGGGGCTTGTGGGCGTTCACGGAGACGCGGGACATCGAGTACCTCGTCGTCACCGTCGACGACGACGGCGGCGATGATGATGATGATGATCAGCGGGAGCAGAAACGGGACGGTAGTGACGACGTGCTGGAAGTGAAAGACATGGTTGCCGAGGAGTGGGTCGTCGTCGACCACGGCGACGTGTACGGGCAGGAGCCGAGGCAGAACCCGAGACCGCCCCCGACCAAGACGAGGGTCCTCCGCGTCTCGTTCCGCGATGTGCTACAGGCGGAGAGGGCGTACAGCTTGATCGCGAGGAACTTCCCGGGTTGTGGGGTGCGTTATACACCTGATCGCTGCGCTGGGCCACTGGAAGAGCTGGATGTATAAGTACGATAGGACGGGAAGCTGCTCTGGGTCATTGGCTTTGCTAAATGGGACAAAGGGGCGTTATATATGGGATGGTTCTTTGTTTTGCGCTAGAGTGGACGAAGAGACGCAAGGCGACGTGTTACGAGATACGATGCATCTCATTTTTCATCTCCATTTACATCTGCGACCGCAATGCTTTCTACTACGAGTAGATAACTGAATCTTCTCGGTTACCTAATACTCTCGGCTACATGTACAGGCTATAGAAAAACGACTACATCCCCTCTTTTAAAAGGAAAGAGGAAATCGTTCATATAATTAAATTCATCCTTACGAGATTATATATTTCTTCCCTCATTATTTCGAGATCAAGTCATGTACCGTAATTTCAATAGTTAAGACTTATCGTGACCAAAATAAGACTGATTGGAACCTTTTTGGATTGACTCTAGTAGTAATGCAAAGATAATGACACGAAGCTGCCTTGTGATTGTTATTGTGCTTATATGCCTGCACCCAACCCATGCTATGCCCGTTCCTGAACCCATAGAATATTTAAAGCGTTAAGCTTAAGAGAGCATATCGAGATATATACATAAGGCATCGTCTTCCAAGGGTCGTCGTCCAATGCTATCCGAGGATGAAGTGCCCGCTTCTCGCGATCCTCGCGCAAAGCTATCATAACTGCGAACCTGCGCTCACTTTACCACAGCTATGAGAAGGACGCCGCGAGCTCCGCAACCAAAGCCGGGTCAACCCGCCACTTCTGAAACGGGATATCCTGCCCAATCTGCTCTGTCACTTGGAAATGCTCATCGTCATCATCATCATCTTCTTCGTCCTGAGCGTCACCCGGTAAGCTAGTACTCGGTATTGGCAGGTCATCATCATCATCGCCTTGAAACGCCTCGGCAACGCTTGAATACTTCCTCTTCGAAGCAGGGGTCAGCTTCTCGAGTCTTCTGGGCGACGAGCCGCTTTGGGTCATTTTCGCCGCTTTATCTTTCATATACTTCTGTATCAAGGGCTCCGAGATATATTCCTCGGGCTCCCATGTTGGATTCTGACCGCGTGGCCACTTTCCCACCCAGCGAACCTTGAAGTGTCGGACCAATTCGCCGTTGATCTCGATGGCCTTGTCGTCTTCCAGCCTATTTACTTCCCATACCTGTTCCTCTCCCGGTTGCGATTGCTTTCTCTTGCGGGAACTACCAGTTTTTGCAACCGACGTCGCACTTTTTAAAGGAGTACGGCGCCGATCATTGCGTTCGACCTCGACCCCGGCTCTAGTCAGCTGATTCCTGGGGCTGTGGCCAGCGGGGGTGAAACTGCTCCATTTACGTGACCCGTTACACGACAATGGAGGTGGAGGCGGTATAGGAGTGTAAGTAATCTTGCGTGGTTTCTCAGAGGGTCCCGGCAGCGGTGGAGGAGGAATGGGAGTATAACTAATCTTAGATGGTTTCTTAGGTACTGAGTTCATGGACGATTCCCGTCGAGGTGGATACGGGGGTGGTGGAATTGGAGTCCAGGTCGTTCTATGGTATACTTGTGGGCTTCGTTTTAAATGCACGGGTGCTGTAATTGGAGTTAACTTCGCCTCGGGTGGTACTTTCGGTGGCTTTGGCTTTGGACCGGGATATGACGGCGGCGGTATGGGAGTGACAGATACCGCGTGCGTCTGTCTTAGTGGCTTCGCCCTTGAAAGCGGCAACGAAGGCGCTGGGACGGGTGTGATAGTTTTCCCCAGCGGTACGAACGTTTTCTTCCCCGTTTGTCTAGGGTACGACGGGACTGGCACAGGAGTGGTGAGCTGGGTCTTCCGCCTCGATAGTTGGCTTTTCTTCGAGTTGGGGTGCAAGGAAATCGGGATAGAGGGGACAAATTGTGTCGGATCTTGCTGGGTTGATGACGGTAGGTTGGGGGTGAAAAATTCTGCATACCCTCGAGATGAATGGGTAGGTAGGAAAGAGTTTAGCGATATGGGCGCAGGGCCGCTGTCTGGCTTCTCCGTCTCCTCTGGCTGTGCCCAGTCCTCGCCAACTCGAGATTCGCTATCACTCTCACTCTCACTCTCACTACCGCCCTGAAGTTGTTTAAATATGGCATCATTAGTGTCGGTTTCCTCTACACCATCCATATCCTCCACATCCTCCATATCCTCCATATCCTCCACATCTATCACCACTTGAGACAAACTTTTTTGCGGGGTCGATAACGATGGCCCATTCGTGCTAGCAGGCGGCAAAGGCACGTGTGCGAGTTCGTCGTCCCCAAAGCTTGCTTGTTGTGCGATTCGGCGAGCCAGCACCTCCGCCTTGCTCGGCCGACCTCGTTCCTTCTGCCCGGGTGTACTGCTGCCAGGTGTCGATGTACCCGTCGCTAGCGTAGAGGCCGCATGGGCTATAGCGCGTTCATCTTGCTTTCTCTTCCGCGCCGCCTCCTCCTTCTCCTGTTCTTTGTCTTTCTCTAACAAGCACTTGTATTCCCAGTCCTCCAATGTCCGCGGGGAGACGTAGTCGAGGATCTTAGTAGCCAGAATGGCGACGCGCGCGGCAGGGAGATCGGGCCAGCCCACGACGTAGTAGAGCTCCAGCTTGAGCTCGCCATTAATAGGCTCGCCGGGGAGGACGCGCTTGTCGACGATGAAGGCGCCCGTGTCGTCTTCGAGACATAAGCGAATAGGTGCGAGTGCAGGGCCGTCGCCAGGCCGGTAATCTCGGGGCTTCGAGGGAAGAGGGATCTCGACGGGTGATACTCGCGGTAATCGTTCTGTAGTGTGCGCCATGGTGGCGCGCTAGGGTAGAGGCAAAGAGGAGACAGGGCAAGAAGAGAGAGGGAAAGCCGTATGTAGCTTGAGTGTTGCGCGCTTCACATGCCAACCTAGCCAACTAACCTAGCAGCCCTGAGCTTGCTCCCGGTGCGTAACCAATCCTTGTCTGGTGAAGCCGCAGCAATCAAGCAGATCTAGTAGCTAATACAGACGCTCCCTCCTAATGCATGATAGCTCGTGGACCGGCAGTGTTGACACAACGTCGAGGACGAAACCGTCGCGGTTCTTTGTGCAGGCGCATTGAACAAAACCCACCCTGGTGTGCATGTGGGGTGAGCGCGCGAAGGTGGGAGGAGGAAGAGACGTCCAGGTGAGCCAATAGATTGGAAGAAAGAAATGGCGCCGTTGGGCGCGTGGTCGAGGGCAATTCCTGTTGCTAGGAGTTAAAGTGCGAAGTGGATGGGTGTAAGTGAGTTGAGAGGGTAGAGGTAGGTACCTAACTCAACGTACCTGCTCTCGCTCATACGTAACCTACCGAAGGTCGAGTATTTAGTCCTACCTAACAAAATCCTCGTGGGAATTGATTTTACGGCAAAACAATATCTCAGTCTTCGAATTAATTTCTATCAAACTAATTTAGCAAGGAGCGTGAATGTGAGTATCTGCTTAGGTACGGTTTACAGCCAGCAAACATGAAGGCTTACATGGTAGCTAAGTACTTACCCTACACGCACCTACCCAGGAGTTAAACCGGAGACTTGGAATGTACTTGTACTTAGGTAGGTACCTAGGTCAGGGTTGGTAATTAGTTAGTTTAGTTTAGTATAAGCCTATACTAATACTAATTAGTTTAATATATAAAATTTTATACTAATACTAATTAGTTTAGTATAAAAAAATCTATACTAATATTAAACTAAACTAATTAGTATATTAATTAATATATTAATTAGTATAAAATTATGTGATTTTTTAAAAAAATATTTAAAAAATAAAAATAAAAATAAAAATATTTATTTAAAGAAAATTAATAAAATAACGGGGTTAATTTTATAAAATTAAGCAAAAGTTTAGCTTTTAAATAATATATTTTTTATTTTATATAGTTTATTATTATTAGCTTTAATAAATATATTTAATTATATAATATAAAAAATAAAATATATTTTAAATTTTATTTATATATTAAATAAAGGTTTTTAAATTTTATAAATTTTTATAAATATATTTATATTTATATAAATTTTATTTAATTAATTGTTTAATTTTCCGATTTATTTCCGATTTTATATATAAAATATTAAAAAAGTATATTTAAAAAATAAATTTTAAAAATAAATTTATTAAATATTTGCTTATACGCTAACTATATTAAGTAGTTTTAAGTCACGTGATTTTATATTAAAATTTTTAAAAAATATTTTTTTATATAAATAAGCTTAATATTAAAAAATCACGTGATTTAAAAAAAAAAAAATCACGTGATTTTAAAAAAAAAATTTCACGTGATTTATATTAATTAATATACTAATTAATATATTAAACTAAACTAATACTAAAGCTAAAAATTTATACTAATATTAAACTAAACTAATGCTAAAAAATCCATACTAATACTAAACTAAACTAATTAGTTTAGTATACTAATTAGTATACTAATTAGTATTAAACTAATTACCAACCCTGACCTAGGTAGGTGTACCTGCCAGGAGTACCCTGGTGGGATCGTGGGGTTGTGGCTGGGGCCCAAAGCAAGGCTGCAAGCTTCAGCCACACCACGGTACCACCACAGCGCTAGACTAAGTGATGCAACTAAGTACGACACGCAGCTCACGCTGCCTGGCTGAAGCTCTACTAAACATCCCTCCCGTACATACCTCACCTACATACCCGCCCCCTCCGGAGCCTCAAGCCATATACGTCGTCGCTTTCCCTCCGAAATCCCCTCTTCTCCAGGCCAATAAATCACCTACATCCAGACACGTAGCCGTCCCCATCCACGCGTAGACGCCCATCATGGTGAGTTGTAATGCCAAGCTCATGTAGAGGGGAGCAATAATAAACTAACAAGCCGGCTCAAACACCCAGACGTCGATAGGAACGGGCTACGACCTCGCCAACTCCATCTTCTCCCCCGACGGCCGCAACTTCCAGGTCGAATATGCAGTCAAGGCGGTAGAGAACGGCGGCACATCGGTCGGCATCCGCTGTAAGGACGGCGTGGTCCTGGCCGTCGAGAAGGTCGTCACCTCGAAGCTGCTCAAGCCCGGCGCCAACAAGAGGATCGCCACCGTCGACAAGCACCTGGGAGTGGTACGTTGCATCACATCGCACACAACCACGCTCACGCTACATGCATGCCCCGAGCCCGGGACTCACCGCGGCCCGGGTTTGTAAGTTGTTGACTGGCTGGCTGGCTGACATGACCCGCCTCGCATAGGTATACTCCGGCATGGTCCCCGACGGCCACCACTTCGTCGACAGAGCGCGCGACGAGGCCCGTGCGTGGCGCGAGACGTTCAAGACGCCCATCTCCACATCCGACCTCGCGAGCCGCATGGGCGGCTACCTGCAAGCATACACGCTGTACCAGTCCGTGCGTCCCTTCGGCATCACGGCCATCATCGGCGGCTTCGACTCGGAGCTGGAGGCCCCCGTCGACGGCGAGGTGGGATCGGGCCCCTCGGTCGGCGCCGGCGGCAAGGTGCAAGGCAAGCACGGCGGCCCGGGCCTCTACATGATCGAGCCGAGCGGCATGTACTGGGGCTACTACGGCGCCGCGACGGGCAAGGGTCGTCAAGCTGCCAAGGCAGAGCTCGAGAAGCTCAACCTGTCCGAAAACAAGCTGGATCTTTTACAGGGAATCAAGGAGGCCGCGAGAATAATCTACGTTGCACAACAGGACAACAAGGATAAGGAGTTCGAGTTGGAAATGAGCTGGATCAGCGGTGCCGATGGTCCGACCAAGGGGCGGCATATGGAGGTCCCCAAAGATCTCTTGGAATCCGCCGAGCGGTTAGCAAAGAAGGCCATCTCAGACGACGAGGAAGACGAAGAGGATGATGATGAGAAGAAGGATGGCGACAAGATGGAAGAATAAAAAAGCTCTATTTTGAAGCTCCAAGTCGGGATAGGAACGTGTATTAATACAGATGGCGCAGCATTTCATCGGCACGGGAGCGTGGGCGATAGATTGATTCATCCGAGAGCTACATCTTCCACAAGTTCTTATTCCTGCTACTATGCTGAGAAATGAAGTGCCTTGCGGTCTGACTAATCCCATAGTTTTCGCCCTGCTGATGCTCTTCTAGGTAAGCTACCTAAGTTCTTCACGCACTAGCCCGTTGATTCCCATTCCTCTTGGAATCAAGGCCAAACACTCAGCTCAGACCATAGCGCGTATCCTTCGGCCTCGAGTTCTCCATCGAATCTCGATATTGCCGATCTCGCGCCTCGATTGGTGATAGAAGATAGACAATGCTCCATTCACCATGAAATCTCCACCATACCCTCCTCTCAAGGAGGTGTCCCTGGCCATGGGGCCACAATTCTATATACAATACCTACATATCGAGGGCCATAAGCAGCCGACAGGATACGTAGCCAGGGACTGTCATCAGAAAATGAAAGACGATTTATGCGCCGTGTGCAAAGTTGTTAGAAAAGCGGATTAGGATCCGATTCTTCGTATTGATCGTCAAGACTCCACCGTCTCGAACGCATCAATAATTTAGGACTCAATAGGAAATCATACGTCGGGGAGATCGGTAGTCACCAAGAATGGGTGAGTTACCGATCATGTCGGAAGAAGAGCGTCCAGCCGCTCGCCCAGGTGCCGTGGGGGAATCAAACATCATGGGTTCATGGTGTCCAAACGCATAAGTCTTGGCTCGGCCCATGCCCTTTCGCTTCTGCTGAAGCTTGCCCAATTCACGCTCGCAAGTATTGGCATGCTCCTCAGCATCCATCTCAACGTAAGCTTGGGGATAGCAGCGGTTTCTCTCCAGTTTGAAAAAATCACTGTACCCTCCCTCCAAGATGTACACCTCAGGGTAGGTAAGATGGGGATAGAACTCGGCATTGATCATCCGATCCTCAGCACGGATGTGACGAGCCATTCGGGGAGCGCGATGAACAGAGTATTCGCAATGAAATACCAAAATTGTCTTCCCTTCCATTGGCGTCTGAAACAGTTGTCGAGCCAGCAACTCCTTATCATTGTAATTGACAGCGCCATCAATATGCCCGCCTTCGTACTCGTACTCGAAACGGCAGTCGATGATAACCTTCTGGTTAAAGGATTCGTTATATTTTCCGTCTAGAAGATCGAGAAATGTGTCTCTAGAAACTCTCGGGATACCGTCATTTTCGCCATCGGGAAAAAAGTGGGGTAGGATCGGACCCTCCACTTCCTCGACATCCATAACCGATTGTAAAGTACTCTGCGCAGCAGATTCCTCGCTCTTCGCCTTAATAACATCGCCTGGGCTCTCAAACATACTCAAAGATCGACGGTACTGTCGGCGTGGTCGGTTGAAGGGATTGGAGGGTCGGCGTGTATGACTTGCACTGGGTGACGCAGTGCTGCGGTGATCCCGTGTGCCAGTCAAGCTGGCGAACTGTAACTGTTTACGAAACGATCCAGGACCAATAGCAGATGGACTATTCGCTGTTTGAGGTCGTTCCGCCTGGGGCGGAGAGTCTTGAAAAAGCTCTCCCGGGGATAAACCGGAAGATCCAGTGCCAAATCGGAAAGACGATACCTGACTATCGGGGTGAAGACGAGTTAGGAGACCATTCTGCTCCGGATGCGGGCGAGTTAGCAAAGTGCTGGTAGTATGGCCCTTCGTACGCGTCAAAGACGGCCGTCGCAAACCAAGTCTCTTACGACTACTGTACATTCATTAGTTCTGTCTTCAATTGGCCATCAGACACTATTTAAGACTTACTCATTGATGGGTCTGGAGGGCTCAAGCACGGCAGAGGATGGGCGTGCGATTAGAAGTGGGGACTCAGCCATTATCTCATCATCTGGCGACTGGATTGGAGTGGGAGATGTCATCTCGATCGAAGTGCAAAAGGCCTGCTTCTGTGCCACAGGGGTTATATCCATGGCATCCTGCATTGGCCAGGGAGACGACGATGCTGGAAGGGGTGGCGTTGTGACAGAATCTAGACATCAAAATTAGTATCACGGCGGAAACAGCCTTTGCACTTCTTACCTCTATCAACCATGTGAGATGTGAAAAGAGCGCGGCGTGGTGTGGGAAATCGGGGGCTAATATAGTCAGTATCTGAATTCTCTCCCGTATCCTAAGGTTTGAACGCATACCTGTATTCGTTATCTAGACAAAAGTTCTGTGAGAGATCGGCAGCCAAGCTAGCAGAAGGAGATGAGCCACGGATAGCTTTGACGTTGAAATAGTCAGGTCTCGCCCGCTGCAGCTGCTCACGAATGGTCGATCGACCTGCCCCAAAAGGGTTCCCAGAGCCAAAGGGGCTGTGGGAAGGACCATACCACGACGGGGCAGGAGCGGGATGCATGGCCGCCAGTGGCGAAGAAGCCTCCATGTTGACAGACAATAATGAATCTGGAAAGAGGATGTATGATTATAACCCTACTCCCCAATGGCTGTTTGGAGCACAATCGACCATGTATGTTGCTAACGAATGGAGGCGGATACCACAATTAACAAAATACTGCCTCCTACTGTTCCGAATGATGCAGCAGAAACAAAATGACCAAATTTTTACAACTCGTCTGATACAAGCGTCGGAGCAGGTGTATACAACTCTGTAGCACGATGTTGTACAGGTAGCAATAGCTTGCTTCGGTGATCAGAGCACGGATATACAGTCGCAGGGGAGTTGGATTTAAATCGAAAGAATGTCGTAGGAAATGTTATAGCAGGAGAAATTCCACTTTGGTGTCGATGGCGAGTCCGAATAGTCTTTCTACTTGAGCTCTCGACCTTCCACGGGAGGAATTGGAGGAGGGGTATTAGAGGCACTGGAAGATTAGGTTACGAGGTGGGTATCATTAGACGTGCTGGCTGTCGAATTTCTTGTTCTGTTGGCACTCTATTATGCTGGCACGGGTATTTCAAGGAAACTGTGTGTTGGAGGAAAAGAATGAAGAATGAATGACGAGGAGGAATTGGTCGCAATGCCGCTTCCGTGTCCGATATTGGAGGCCGAATTGTCCTACTGGCGGGCCGTGGTCAACCAACGGGAGCCGATCGAAAAGAGATTATCCCAGGTTATCTGCCGCCTCTGCTCCTGTTAGTCGGTGTTTAAACCACAGATAAACGGTCGTAGTGCCAATGGCTTGCAGTACCTCTTCAGGACCCGGTTCAGGTCAGGTAGGATCGGTGATGGGGTTGCACTGTTGCACCACAATGCCAGAAGCGAAGCAAGCCTAGGTAGCGAGGAGTCTTGGTGAGTGCCTGTGCCGACGAGGTACGAATGGGTGTGAGGATTGTCGAGAAGCGGCACCGGATTGCACCTGGGATGAAGGCAAGGCAGGGTCGGACTGCACACGCTCGGCTGCAGAAGAAGGAGAGGCATGAAAGGAAGCAGAGGGGAGTGAATGGTTTTTGTTCACCGGGCGTGGCACGGTGGAGTTTCACCTTCACTGCAAGCCGGTTGCGAGGGAGATGGAGGGTGTCGAGCGTCGTTGCCAGGTTGCCAGGCAATTTGGCAGGCGACGGTGGTACCAGGTACAGCACACGGCACTACTGCAGCAACCAACTGGGGCCCAGTCGCAACCGGGAAAGCTGCTGGTGATCGCTGCTCATTGGTGCGGGTTCCACTGCTGTGCTGAATATGGCAGGCAGCTGGGCGAAGTGAATGCTGAATGCCTGAATGCTGGACCGAGTGAATGCTGGGCTTCGTTAGCGCTGTTTCCAGAGGACCGTAACCGCCAGGGTTTGTTCAACCAGCACGCCGCACTCTCATTGGAGCACTCTCTCTTCACAGCATTAACCAGGAAACGCTAGTCCAGAACAGCCAGGGACTTCCCTTACGGAGAAGGATTGCTTCCACTAGCGTGCGCCATGTGCGAATGTTACTGCAGAAATTGTGCACCAGTTACATCATTAATGCTGAGATTCAGCGGTGAGAGCCTGTATCTGTTACCAGCAAACCCTAGACCCTGCTGATGTTATGTCCGTGGCAGGTTTCTTACGGCTCAGCAACACGGCGTCATAGGGCAACACTGTTTCTACCTTGGCAAATGCGAAGCATGGTTTGCTACTAGTAGATAGGCGAGGTTATTCTCCGAGAAGCAAGATCATCAAGAATTAGAAGATATCGTGACCTATGTCGCTACACGAGATGAGGGAACAGTGGCTGGGAATTGGCCGTCGGCAATTGGCCTCCATGTCTAGGTCAACCATGATGAAAAGCATACACTATGTATCTAAACGAACTCATGCCTGGCGAAATCATATGTGGAAACCGCTAAGACAAGTCATCCTCTCAAAGACAAATAAATTCATCAGAAAGGGACCAAGGTCCTAGACACGCTCGGACATCAAGCGCTCTCAAATGCAATCAACGCCCACATAGCATTCAGTATTGTACTGTGCTTGCCATTTTGGTATACCTGCTAATTCCCTCAGTATCAGATAAAATTAGTATACAGCGCTGGTACTTTAAGGGATGACGGCCATCCAGCTTATAGTCGAAGCTCAATTGCTCGGAATTGATCAAACCACAATGCCCTGTTGTAGTCTTCGAGTGTCAGGTTGATGATTGTATAAGTACACGAGGCTCCCGTTAGTCCTAAACGAGACTTACCAGCATAGAACAATCCTGCACAGCATTGTTGCATAACATGTGCAGCCAAGATCCCCAAAAACTACAGAACTCCAGTATCACCCGGTTTCTTACGTGAGAGCTAACTCTCTAATTCTCGCTCGCAACGTGGTAGCTGGGTACAGACTCCTACAATATCGTATAATCAAGGAGCCGCTGTCGAGGAGACCCCATCCAATGAATTGTCCTTGCTGTTTAGGGCTCAGAAAGTCCGATAACAATCATTTCCGGCGTATACACTATGTACACTAACAGCAAACTCGATCCAGCAGACCGGGTGGCCAAGAAATCTAGGGAGCTGTAGTTGACCGTAAAAGACCTACTGCTGACGATGACGAACGACGGACCAGGCCATTCCAGCTGCACGGATATGGCCGGAGCTACACGTTTCGCCATCTTAGGGAGGCCGTCTGACGAGGCAGGCTGAACCTGTATATGTAGTCTCTGCTATAAAAACGATGTTGGCCGGAGCAGGCGATTTTGCTAGACGGGAATGATACTGTCTCTGCAAGATTACCGAAACCTGCCGGCCACGTTGAGCCCGTCTACCGAAACACATTTGTCTTGAATTGACACACAGTATCGTATTTCAGGGTCCAAAGAAGAGTCTCGTCGAGCACCGCCGGTTTCTGAAAGAAGAAGCCGAGCGCTGCTTGCTGGGATAGCGTGAGATTGGTTGCTAGGGACGTCTCGAGACGGTCAAAAGTCCGTTTCCGACAGGGCTGAGAACACAAACAACCCAGGTAGGCCGGTTGGTGCATAAGTCCTGCATATGCCGAATGATACCTATGCTCTGGCGAATCCACTTCCAATTCCCCAGACTGGTCCCCCACGATTGTTTGAAACTTATGCAATGCAATTCATGCACTGCGCCAGCAAGCACCGGAATGGTGGCTTCTGAGTAGCTTTGCGAGGCTCATCGGGCTCGTACTTGGACGTCGTAGAGTTAAGCTTGCATCTCATCGGCTCTGGATAAGCTTATACAGGAAATGCAAGGTTCCAGCAATTTGGTGACAGGGCTTCCTGGTTTGTCGAATTCGTGACGGAGGGAGGCTTGTCGAGCCAGGGATCTGCGGGCGGTGTTGCAGCCTCTTTAGATTTCAGCTACCGGTCCGCCCCGAACATTAAAGCTCCCCTTGCTGCTGTTCACTGTTCAGGACCCAGCAGCCGGGTTCTGGCCGGGTGTCACAGGCTGTTACTGTACCACCCTGTTACCGGCGGTAACGGCCTATCAGGTCTCCGTGAAATTACGTTTCCGGGCCAATGCTATATTTTTTAGGGGAGCCCTGTCCAGAGCTTGTCGCTGGTGGGATAAGCCACTGAATTGTGTCCAGCGATGATTGGGAGTTCGCAAACACGGCCCCATCGCCCAATTTCAATCAGAAGCTTTTGACATAGCAACAGCAAGCAGACCCTGAGCTATTCTCATCGGGGTCAAGCGGGCGGGTATCCATAAGGGATGAGAAATTGAATACTCCTTTTGTGAGAACACGACCAAAAGGGATAGTTCTACTGCATGTTGGCTCTAAGCATCTAGGATCTAGGATAAGGGGCGATTTGGAAGAAAAGGAACGAAAATTAATCCGTTTTGGTGTACTGAGACTAAATAGGTATCCTATTTACGTTAGGGGCAACCAGACCTACCGTAGTATCTAGTGTATCTGAGATATGCTTCACCAAATTGACATTTCCTCAAGCCCGTGATCAATGGGGTATCTCGATTTCACTTAAAAGTCCCGATCTGGCGGTTCGTATCAGACGTCATGCGTCTTAGGAGGCCGTTAGTGCATGCTAGTCAATCTCGAATCTCCTTTTGACAATGGCGATCGCGTGGTTGCGGTTGCGACGGAACGGCCATGTCGTCATCGTTTCATGACTACCCACCGTAAGCATATGGGCAGATATATGGGCATAGTATAATTCCCTCGAGCGCCCGGACGCTCAGCCCACCGCCCACCCACCGCCCACCCTCTGTGACCCTCTGTGACCATCGATCCCGTTGCATATGCAAGCAATTGATGTGAGACGGAAACCATCTTGTTTCTGTTGTGCCTATTCTCTTCATGGTATCGCAGCCGCTTCTAGTGCTTCACGATCGTGACTTGCTGACCACCCTGCATAAGTCACCTGCAAAACAGACTTATCCGCTGTTGGTAGGATTCAGATCGTGATCCAATCAGAGTGCGAAATAGACCCCGAAGCCACTATTTGTTCTCCCGGCCTGATAGGGCAGCTATCGACGAGCTAACAAATATTTGATTCTGCCCTGGTCTCGCTCGCCTCAACTCTCGGCTAGTTCATTGTATCATCGGCGCCAATGGTTCCAATTTAGGTTAACAGTCTCTCTACTAGTATATAGTAGAGTATCCAATTATAGATATGCGCCACACAAGGAATTTTCGAGTCTGTCAAATTCATACTGACGAGCCCTAGAGCTAGGTATGGTAGAGATAGCTTTACGCGCGTACTACCTCACTAGTGAGTGATATCATGGCGCCATGGAGATAGATGGTGTATAGGGCTGGACTACCTGCCGGCTTATCATACTGTAAATCAGCCAGGTCGCCGTTCTGAAGCTTGGCAAGCAGATCGATCTGTGTTTATCTAGACATGCCGCGAACTAGACTGATTATTCAATACACATACGACTCGATGAGTGTAATACGACTCAGAACTAGACAATGTCTTATTCTTCCCATTATTCAACGCCGGACCAGGGAGAGTCGAAGGAGCAAACTGACATGATGGTAATCCGAAAGCCACCGGCCTACTTGCCTCGCGTTAGGCCGATGTACGGAGTTGGGGCAGATTGAGGGGTTATCTCTGCCGTGGTATATAGACACGGTCTAAAACGGAAATAAGTAAACAAGCGAGGGGAGCGAAAGGACCGACCGCGTCTCACCTCGTCGGAGTAAACATCAGGCAAGCTGAAAAAGCTGCAGCTAAGAGCCAACACCCCTCAGAAAGCTTACGGCGACCCCTGCTCTGTCGCGATGTCACGGGGTCTCGTCATCCCAACGGGCCAATGGCTGCTCGCAGAGCATGGGGTTTGATGGGCCGACAGGGGTAGCACGGGAGCTTGGGCCTTTGAACCCCGCCGAGGGTGCATCTTCCCTGGTGATTCGTAAATCCTCCGCTGGGGCATCACACTGCTACCCCACCTCGCGGACCATTTTAGCCCGTCACATCACCAACCAGCAGCTGTAACCCGCAATCCCGCATGACGCATGACGCATAACGAACGATGGAGAGCTCACAGGTAGGTAGCACAGCACAGCAAAGGTCCGCAGCCTACAGTCTGGGCAATGTGGGTGGGTATCCTAGACGACCAGCGTAAAAGTATTGTTGATTCTTCACAGCGATTGCTGCCGCTATTTGAGATCTATCATGGTTTCCAGTGCTCGGTCCCGTTCAGCATTGCACACGTGCAAGCTAAGTACAACTAACCACCAGGTACGGCACTAGTGAACGTCACAAACAGCCAAACACCAATTCGTCTAGACTACCTAGGTAGGTAGACTGGACTAAATTACTAGGTATACTTATACGCAGATAGATGATAGCCTACTCGCTGTTCGATCTAATATGATATCAGACGCGACCTTATCGCTGTCCCTAAAAGCAGTCATCAACATACTTACGTAGACTAAGACTTACGACCAAGCATCACATGCAGCTGTTGAAACAATCCCCCTGCTGTCGCAATATTCCTACAAGTCTGCATAAGTATCCAGTCTGGGATGTACATAGTATGCAATGCCATACATACGTAGTATGTAGTAATTGGTAGTAAACACTCACTGTGTGGCACCATCTCCCAAACATACCAATAGCAAAAAGGTAATTAGGACTTAATAGCAACACAATTAAGAGACAAGTTTGCTCGCTTGCGAGTTTGGCCTTTTCTTTTAATGTCGACTCCACCCGTTATCGGAGATTTATCGACGAGACCCATCGGCTTAGTATACCGGCGTTAAGCCCTAGGCAACCGGGACACGCTCGCCTCAGGAGTTCTCGCAGCGCAACCACGGACCGAGTGTGTCCGATTCGAAATTCTGTAAGCACAGCACAGTGATAATAAATAGGTCGAGTGTGTCGCAATGAACCCAAGCCGTCCGTCCACGGCTCTTGTCCTGAAACTCCGGGTAATACTAAGCTCTCGGGCGACAAAACAAAACATCTGATCCCTAAATATTGCCAACGGCGCGCACCCAACAATCACCATCCATGTCACATAGTGCCCGAGTTATAGGCAGCGTCATCAGAACTAGGGGAGACCTGTTGTAAAGTGAGATATCTCGTACCATTCTCACCGCCCCCTAATACGAAAGGGTTTACCTGCCAGCTAAAACCTAAACTAGATATTGTGTTGCCATGTGTTTCTTTGTTTCGTTTCATGGCCGTTGAACTGCCAAGCTTTAGAGTTATACGGAGTATACTTGGGTTATTTATGGCCGGGTTTACTTAGATATTAGAGATTGAAAATGCATCACGGCAAGGTAGTAGGCGCACTCAGGCATCGAGACTCAGCAATTTCGTTTCTAGAAATGAATATGAAGGGTTTCGGGAGCTTGTAAAGTTAGCAGGAACAGAAAACAATTATTTGCTGACTGTAAATGGGTGACAGAAAATTCTGGTTCCGATTCAATAGCACTGGGTTGTTATAGGTGAATAATCTTTAGGCCGCTCGAGTCTAAAGGGGCTACTGAGCATCCCTACATATAGCTATAGTGATATCACCACTCAAAAGAGTGGTTTTTACATGGCGGCCCGCCACATGAGGCGCCTGGAACTCTTCCTCTAAGTATAGATAATCTAGGAAGTCGTAATATTTACGTTTTATACATCATGAAGCCTCGCAACTAGTCAAAGGCTAACAAATGTTGCATGAAACGACGAAAAGATACGAGATGTGCAGAAGCACTAATTAGAGGCGATACCCTAGGATGCGGAGGCATAACGTCATTCGCGGAAGGTATTCTAGGTCTCTTCGCGCAATAACAGCTATTATAAAAACAGGAGTACTAGAGAAATATTTTTTTGGAAATATGAACATCAAGACTTCGAGGTTGCGGTGGCTAGCCCAAAGTTTAGAACCCGCTTTCCCAGTGTGACATCGCAACGTGATGACACGATATAACTATTCTTACTACTAAATATATCAGAAGTAACTATTGTTATTGTGCAAAAAGCAAACTAAATTCTATTATATGGATCAGACCCTCGGCCTATTTCGAGGCCCTTGTACTTCCGTGTCGTGACATGCCGAGAAGTAGTCAGTTGGGACTTCTTGTTCATATTCTGAAGAGTCACAACTGAGAAGGATGTCTGAGATTTGGGAATATCGAAGGACATGCGCTCTAGACATGAAAAGCCTTGTAAGCAAGATTAACACCCCCATCTAAGCCTCATGTTCGGCTAGAATGATAGGAAGCTCTCACGTTACTAAGTCAAAAGCTGCCAAGAGCGCTTTTAATATTTCATACTCTACACTCACTTGGTCAGTTTTATCTTGCTCGCTCATTTGCCCCTTTTCTTGTCGTCATCATATTTCCGAGCATAATTTCACACGTCTTGTGCATTCTAAGGCTTGACTGCTAATGCCGCACTATTACTGGAGACTCATTGTAGTAACAAGCTTATTTAACCTGTAGAGAGGGCTACCGCTGCTCTTCTTTTGGACTTTACCTACTCTGCTAAATCCTTGATCTTTTGTCCTGACTCAAAATAATAGGCCATTGACACTCATCACTCACCCAACTAGAACGCCCCAGTATTCGATATCGAATTCCTCTCAGGAACAAAACAAGATATTTCAGCTGGTGCAGGTGAAATGTCATCATTTGTTTGGGGAGGAAAACTACAACACGCGCAGTTAAATATCTAACCGATAACAATTAGGGGGGTTTTTTTTGGCTACATGTAGCAACCACAGTAAGACTATGTTAGTAGCCAACCTCCAGAATGTTGTAGAGATAAGCCTGGAAATTTTCAACAACATTACCGTCAATGCCGATAATACAATCACCGTGGGTGGCGGAGTCCATTTCCGAGATGTTTAGACAAAAGCTTACGTGACTGGCTGAGAATGAGGTCGGTAAGTTACTTTCTTTTCCCAACTCAACTCAGGTGTTTTGAATGTCGAGACTCAATATACTAATACACGCGCGCCTCGTACTTGATATTTCTCTCAGCCGCTAACAATGTAGTCTTGTTGTTTACAAACTAACCACAAGCTTTGTGCCACTGACCTGCATAACCTTGTCTAAGTTCCCTTCAATAGCCTGTAACCCCTTACCCACCACCTCAACTTTCACTGGCAGCTTGTATTTGCCCTCTTCTAGCAACTTGGTAAGGTATTTCATGGCACTCCTGTCATTACCGATTACGTCGGCGCCACCGACCACTATGAAATTATGCGTAAGCAATGATCATAGGATGATATGAGGTATACTTAGCTGGTGGTACGGCTAGCCGACCACAGGCCAGCCGCGACAACCAGTCTCGTGAGAGGACTTACTAGTTCCTTGGATGCCTGCAGGCAACTCGATACCAGGACGTGTGATAACTAGGGAGTACAGCTTCGGACCATCGCTCTTAAGCGCCTCATAGACGGCGGGTGCCTCAGCACCGGCTCCAACTGGGTCAAGGATGGCGTCCACTCCGGAACCTCCAGGACTGGCGGCCTTCAAGGCGGCGGCGTCTTGCTGAGCAGATCGCTCGAGACATGTAGTTGCACCCAAAGATTTGAGGTGGGTATGATGAGCGGCTGAGCTAGTTGTGACGATGGTGGCGGAAGGAAGCGCGATACGGAGAAGCTGAACAGCAGCCGAGCCTACCGCCGAGCTGGCTCCAAGGACGAGAACTGACTGTAATGGCGCGGTGTTACCGTCCGACTTGGGGAGGCCAGGCAGGGCGACTTTCAAACCGACAGCTACTGCAGCTGCGCCAGTGAGATAACTAATGGGGACGGATGTTGCCTCTTCAAAGGTGAGAGATGCGGGCTTTTTGGCGACGGTAGCTTCTTGGGCGGTGTAAACGTCTTGGAATGCACCATTGAACTGACTTCTGTTGACCCAGCACATGACTTCATCACCAGGCTTGAAGGATGTGACGCTACTCCCGACTGACTCTACCACTCCAGCTCCCTCGATACCGAGGACAGCGGGCCAAGCATCGACCAAGGCGCCGAATTTGAGATTCTTCCAATCGATGGGATTCAATGACACGGCCCGAGGTCGAATACATATTTCATGAGCGTCAGGCTTCGGAATGGGCGCTGTGACCTGAACGAAGGGTCCACCTTGCTTGGACACTTGGAGCTGCTGAATAGACATGGCTATAGATGATTTCTGTCGAGTGGTGTGAGTAATCTGCGGAGCACACTTTAGTGATATAATACGACGGGTAGAAGGTGAAGTTGGGGAATAGGTACTATGAGTCTCGTGCTTGCGTGCCGCGAGGTGAGATGATATAGTTGTATCCCTCGCAGCAGCGTACCTCCAGCTTTAACCGACATTGTAAGCTTGCCTGGGTGGGCCTGAGAGGCAGCAGCACAAAACCCAATTATCTCCGAATCATCTTTATTTACGGCGCGGTCAAAAGCCTCTCCTACCGGGCCGAACGGAGGCCGAGTTTGGTGACGTTACGAGGTAGGTAGACATAGTACCTAGTCTCGGGTATCCATGTATTTCATGTATTACCGTGTCGGGGGACGGGCCGGGATTGAATGCCCGTGAGGTACCTACCCAGATACCCGACAGATTTTGGCCAATCGGCTTTTTTTACTAAGCCCCCACCTCATTCGGCCACCAATAGCACAAGCCCTGGCCAATTGACATTTGACAGCATCCATCATAGTTTCCGTCATTTGTTCTTACAAAATGCCAACGTGTGTTCCTCCGCCACATCACAGCAGGATGATTGTCCGTCATGATTTCTAAGCCACGAAAGGCTCGGAACGCTACCACGCGCGAACCCCGCGTGAGATCGTTCGACTGGTCAAGTGTCGGTTCAGGAGCCTTTTGGCTGGAAATGGTTCGATGTCACAAAACAACATTGGTAGCCATAATTTGACGAGGGCTTGGAACAGGGTTTTATATTCAACTTATAATTATCCTGGTGTCTAAAGGGTTCTTCATTTCATTTCTTTCAGTTAATGTAACCTTGTCCCTCACCCTCTATTTTATATTCATGCCTTCTGGCCTCTTCCCCGCAGACCGCTATGTTCCCGTGATCCTCGCAGACCAATAGCCACTGGCTTCTAGGCTGTATGTCTTGCTGTATGTCTTGTGTCAGGGCTTGGCTGCTGCTTGTCGCATGGATTACAAGAACCCATCTATCGTACCCTTACCTCATCTCGGACTAGATTATGCAGAGAAGGCAGCCGACAACGTCAAGAGGGCGCTCCAAAAGTAAGTGGACGACGGAGCCAATAATAGATACATTGTTTACTATTGACTCAGGACACTCATTAATTTCTGGATATATCTCGACATAGTTCTACTTCTGGCCCTAATCAACATAGGAAAAACCCCATGATTACCAGTAAATGAGTAACAATGTGAAAATTCCATCGTTCGTTCAGTGATATGTATTGAGTTAGAACATGTGCGACCAATTCTGGCAAGTCAAGCATTGTTGGCTACTCATTCAAATATCATTAGTCTTGCTTGGCCTTCTATTGTCTCCTCAAAGACGACAGCAGATCTTAGCAGCACGGACCGAAATATACATATCGATGATAGACGTAAATCATAGTAATGACTTTCATAATTTAGTTTATCTGGCTCGAATGTTTGCGACATGAGTGAACTTCCTAGAATTAAAATTCTTATACAATCCGACATCCTAAACCCTGATTTTATCAAGCCCGACGACTTGGAACTTGTGACCCTAAGAAAGGGGATAGCATAGTGTACCATATAACGGGTTCGGGTTACCTCAACAGTTTATGTTGTCGGCGTCGAATATCATTGGTTCATGACGTGGCCAAATTTTTGAAGGTCTTGTCCCATTATTCAGCCAGGTGGGAGATCTACAGTCTATATGTTTGAATAGCCTCGCTTATTCTTGCCCTCTCTCGCTTTCGTAAAGCTCGGAAGGATTAGGCAATACACGGGTAGACAGGAACCTTGAAGCTCTGCCTCCCGATCATATGATTATGTACATGATATGCAAGTCCCAGTCCCAGGGTCCCGGATATGGTTCCGGTCCCTTGGGTCCATGTAACAATCAATTACTCGATTAATATTCGTCTCTTAAACTTCGGCATGTTATTGCATTATATCAATACCGTACAATGTCTGTTGCATAATAAGACATTGTGATCTTGCTAACCTAGATTCTTTATAGAAATTTCAAACGTATCTATTTCGATTTGCTCACTATTACTTCTTGTGCGAAATATACTTGTTTATTATTGCCAGAGTCCAAGGAGGGGCTGCATATAGGTTGAAACGAGACTACTGCGCTGCTTTCCCGCCAATCGTGGCCGGTTGTCTTCATTAAAGTGAGTTCTTAGAACCAACCATCAAGCAAATCGGAGAGTCTCGTTACAGGTATCGTGAGAACTAAGACCTCTGCAACAATACTCTTTGTACTCGTGAAGTCAAACGTATTTTGGTATTAAAAATGAGGCTGCTAACTAAGTTTATGGGGGAGGGGGGACAATATGAAGAACCGTTCCAAAAAGGGGCAGATTCTGTTTCATCTTATACTGCTTAACTCATCTTCTTGGAGGTTGAAAGAACCGAGAGGAGTCCAACGTAGGTCTGTGGAACGTCTATTTAATAAAAATATCCCAATATTCATCCAAATGAAGAAGTAATATTGAATACTCAGTACTGAGGGCCCTGCTGACTCATCGTGGCAGCGCGGTGGTATCGCCGGTTCTATCTCCCCCGACCGTCGCCGATGCACCCCGCCGCGTCGCCCGAGATTTACTGGGCCATCACCACGATCCTTACCCCTTCACGATTCAAGAGAAAAGATAAGAGCAAGCTAGCCTCAACACTAACCCCATAATATCTCGTACAGGCGGAGACGAACAAAGCCTTCTGGGATTTTAGATGACGAGTATGTAACATGATTGATTATTCTATGATGTGTTGGTTCGACTATGATTCAATACGTTCAAATAAGATAAAACATATTAGTCTGACCGATAAGATGAAATATGTTGGCTCGAGGCGTGGTAGGACTGGAGGCTGCTTACATAGCCAGCCACTTACGTCTGTCCTTACGTGCCATCTATTTGTGGAGTTTCTTAGTAATGTGATATCCCGTCGGGACAGTGTGACTTTTCTAATTGGCAGTTATACTTCTACCAAAACCTGTAGTCCGCGACAACGGCCATGGACATATGTTGCCTCGTCTGAGCTCTATTCACCCATAACTAGCATATAGCCCACCCGAACTCCTTTATGAATCATAAGATATCGATAGGTAGTCATACTTAACACTGATCGGAATGTGTCTAAGACTTCACGCAAACATTGAGCTCTCGCTCTCGCTGTCGTCAAGCACCTTGAGTCTCTCGCAGCTCGATCAGGCCCTTTCCATCAGAGTTACCGCCACGACCCTGTCGTCCAGCAAGCCATCTTCGGGCATATGTTTCAATGCACGCTGGACCGTCATGGATGACCGCCTCGTGGCCTATCGCTATCCCTTCCGGCTTCGAAGCGTGAGCGAGCCGGACAGCTTCATCCGGCTGAGCCCCGCGGTCAGGATCTCGAGCTCGAGGCCGCCAGCGGAGCCAGATATTCGCCGCAACGAGCTGGAGCGCTTCCTGGTGGTGCCGGGCGTGGGAAAGGGCGACCTTACCGTTGAGCACAAGTTGACGGTGGGGAGGATATTCGAGCATAGCGGATTAAATGTGATTGGCTCCTCATTCCTTATTCCCTCATCCCCCTCTCTGCACACACGAATGCGGTAATTTACTAACTAGTTGATCATGGAACAGCCATCTGATGTCAAATTCGGCTCTGAATATCAATTTGAGGTGCTTAACCGGAGCTTGCCCTGTTAAGTTATAAGTATTAAGTTAATAAACCGTATATTATATTGCTTAAAGAACTAAGTCTAAGTACAGTACAATACGGTAGTACTTCTATTTATATAAAAAATATATATAGGGCAAAGTACCTAGCTACTAGATTTACTAGCCTTTTTAATTTTAATACTCCTACTTAAACTATACATATTTTATATAAAGCTATTATAAGCTTTTTTTTTAACTGTTTTTTATTACATTTAAAGTTATATATATATTTTACAACATATATTATTAACTTTTTAATAAAATATATTATTTAACTTTATTTATTTTATTAGTTTTAATAAAAAATTTAATAAGTATTTTTTTTAACTTTTATTACAAGGATAAATATTATATTAAATTTAAACAAAAATTATTTTCTTATATTTTTTAAAGTATTTAATAAATATATATTATTTACTAAAAAAAACTAATTTTTATTATTTAAATTTAAATACTTTTATTAAATTATAGTTTTAAATTAATATAACTTATTTTTTAAATTTTTCGGTTTTAATAATAACTATAAAAAATATATATTATTAATTTTTTTTATTAATTTTTAATTAATAATTTGTTTAATATATTAAATATTTTAATTTTAAAATAACTTTTATTAACGTTAAAAAATCTAATAAAATAGCTAAAGCAGTTTTTTAAGTTAATATTTAATATATAGTTTTTTTAGTTTATTTTATTTTATTCGTTATAAAAAGAAATAAATTAAAAATAAACATAAAAAAAAGTTCTTTTTTTTTTTAATATTAAATAGTTTAATAGCGTTAAAAATTTATTTTTAGGCTTAAACTATTATAAATATATTTCGATTTTAAAACTTAACATTTTTAAATTTATTAAAAGTTTTTTAAAGTTTAAAAAATATTTTAATATAATAGTAAAATATAAAATATAAAAATATAAAAATTTAATTAATTTAAATCTTTATTATAAATAATAGTTAAAATAATAACTTTAATACTAGCAGGGGTTATTTATAAAATAACCTTTTATAAAATATTTAATAATATAATATTTAATAATATAATATTTAATAATAATAATTAAAACTATTATAAATAATATTATTAAAATTATTAAAAAAAAAGTATTTTAATAATATATAAATAAATAATATTTTTTAAAAGGTTAATTAGTTAAATTATAATATTTAAAAAATTTTTTTAAAATAAAACGCTATAAAAAATAAAAGCCCTGTATAAAATAGTTATAAGCTTTTAAAAAAGTTTTATATAATAAAAAAAAAAAATTTTACTTTATAAAGTGTAAACTTAGCTAATTTTCTTATTTATATTATAGCTAAAAGCTTAGGGTATTTTTAAAAGTTATAAACTTGTTTTATAAAAATGTTTTAATAAACTTATTAGCTATTTATTTAAATATAAAAATTTATTAAAAATTAACGTTTTTTCGCTAAATTACTTTTTTATAAAAAGCTTGCTAAATTAAAATATATTTTATTTTGCTATAAAACTACAAGTTTTTAGCTATATTTATAACCTTTTAATTATTTTTATAAATAATAATAATAGTTATATTTTATTATATAATATTTAATTTAAATAATAGTTTTTAAAACTATATAGCTTTTTTAATAGCTTAAGTTTACTTTATAAGCTTTATTTTATAAAAAAATAAAGCAATGTTTTACTACTTTTTAAAACTTTAATTAATAATAATATTATTTATATTAAAAAAATATTTTATAGTTAAACGTTTAGTTTAAATATAGCTAGCTTAGTTAATATTAATCTAGCTTATAAAGTTTTATAGTTTTTTTTAATAATATAGTTTTAAGTTAATAATATTATATAAATAATATAATATTTATTTAATTATTTTAAAATATATTATTATAAAGTTTTTTATATATTTATTTAAATAAAATAAAATATATATTATATTTAATTTAATATTAAATATAGTATATATTTAATAATTAATAGTTTTTATATATTATTATATATTTTTTTTATTAATTTTATAATTATTAATAAGTTTTAAAATTTTATTTATATTTATAAATAATAAAGTAAACTAAAATAAAATAATAAAATATAAAATTTAAGAAATAGGTTATATATATTACTAGTAAAACTAATAATATATATAAACTACTAACTATATATAACAGCTGTTGCTAAATAGCTACCCCGCGGAATAAGGTAAACACTAATAATAGTAGCTTATTAAAATAAACCTTTTAAGGGTTTTTATTAAAATATTAAGCGTATAAAAAGCTTTACTAATTTTAATAAAAAAAAAACTAATATATAAACAAACTAATTTAATAAATGTATTTAAATATCGGTAATTATTTTTTTTATTGCTGTATTTTTTATGTTTTTTTTTTTTTTTTTATATTGTTTATTATAAATTTAAAAAACTTTTTAATATCTGTTTTTTTAGCTTTTTTTTTTTTACTTTTTTTACTATAGCTTTAAAAGTTTTTTTAAAAAAGCCTATATTTAGCTTTTAAAGCCGAGCGCTTTATTTAACTAATATTATTTTTTCCGATTTTTTAAATTACGCGAGTACTTTAAGCTTTATAAACTTTATAAGCGTTATAAGCTATATAAATAATATAATTAAGTTAAAAATAAATATAAAAACCGGGGCTAGGTTTTTGCGAGGTTTTTTTTAACGTTAAAAAATATTAATAATTATAGGTTTTTTTACGCTTTTTATTATTTATTAATAATTATAAGTTTTTTTTATTATTTTTATTATTTATTAATAGCTATAAGTTTTTATTATTATTTTTATTATTTAGTTTTAATTTTTTTTAATAAAATTTTAAAACAAAAACTATATTTTATTTAATATTTAATAACTAAGTTTTATAAATATTAAAAGTTATATTTAAATTATTAATAATTATATTAATAACTTTATTTTTTTTATTTAATAAAATAATTAAACTTATTTTCTTTATAATTAAAACAGTACTATAAGATTATTTTAATTTTATAAATATTTTTTTTAGTATTATTTTTTAAATTTAAGTACTAATTAGCTTCAACTAGACTAAGTAATAATATAAATTAATAAAAAAAATCTTTATTATTTTTTACTAGTTATAACTAAATAATAAAAATAACTAAATAAATTTAATAATATAAAAAAAAATTTAGTTTATAAATAAAATTTCTAATTTTTTGTTTAATTATTTATAAGCTAGTATATTATTATAAATATTTTTTATACAGCTTATTAAACAAATAATATTTATTATAAAAATATAAAAAAACTTTATTTTTAAATAAAAATTTTAAAGCTTAATACTTGCTATTAAATTATTTTTTAAACTATACTACTACGAAATTTATAGCTAACTTAGTATTTTATTATAAATATTTTTTTAAAACTTATATTTTTTTAAAAACGTAATTATTTATTTGTTTTAAAAGTATATTAAAAGAATTAAATAATTTAAATTTAAATAGCTATTTATACAGGGTAAATTATATAATTTACGATTATATAGTATTAAAGTTTTATTATAAAAAAAAAGCTAAATTAACCTAGTTAAATTTAGGGTTATAATAATTATAAAAATAAATTATAATTTTAATTATTTAATTTTATTTTTCGGATAAGCTATTTTTTTAAAAATAATATATAATAATTATTAATAGTTTAATACTTAAAGTTTTTTATATATTTTTTTAAAAATTTAATATAAACTTATAATCACGATTTAAAATTATGCTTTTAAGAATATTTTAATTATTTAATAAAAGTTATTTAATAAATATAATAGCTTAATCCTCGGCTATATAACATTTATTATTAAGGATTAATAATATATGCTTAAATATATAATATAATATTATTATTATATAATTATAGGTATTATAATATATTTAATTTTTTAGCTATTAAAAAGTTTTAAATAATTTTATATAAGGTAGGGCGAATATAAAATTAATAATAATTATTTATATTAATAAAATGTTTTTAAAACAAATTAAGTAAAAACTATTTATTAGCTTTAGTTAGTTAGTTATATTAACATTATATCCTAGGCAACAGCTAGCGTATTTTTTAATTAATTAAAATTTATAATAAATAAAATAAAGTTTAAAGTTTTTTATTATATGCTCCGGTTTAACGTAGTATTTTTTATTATATATTATATATATTATTTATTTAATTATTTTATATAATATATAAAATTATTTAACTTTTATATATATATTATAAATTAGCTTGTTCGCGACGTAAAAAAAATAGCTAGGTTTAAAAAAAATAATAACGTTTTTATAGTTTTAAGTATATAGTTTATTAATATAAAGCTTATTAAAGATTTTACTATATTAATAATCCGCTTTATAAGCTAACCGGAAATTATATTTTTAATTATTATTTATAATTGTTTTAGTTATATATTTAATTATATTTTATATTAAATTTAATACAGCTAGTTTATTAAATTGTTTAAATTTATTAAATTTATTACTAACGTTTTATACTACAGTAAGTTTATTAAATATATTAAAAATATAATTTAAATAGCCCAGTAAATAATAAACTTAATAACTATATTAAAATAAATAAACGGATAAATTTATTAAATAAATATTAACACGGTTAATAGTAAATATATTTAAAAATATTTAATTTAAAATATTTTTTATAAATAAATAATCCATAAAAATAATTATACTATATTTATTAAAATATATTATAATACGGAGCTTTTTTATAGCTTATATTAAATACGTAACCTTTAACTTAAAAAGTTTATACTTAGTTTTAGCTTATAAAAAACAATAATTTAAATATATTATAAGTTTAATTTAATATACAGGAATTAAATCGCTTATATATTTAAAACCTTTTTTTATATAAAACAGTATAACTTTAAAACCTTGTTTATAAAAATTATTTATTTATAAATATAAAATATAATCAGGATTATAATAGTATAAGGTTATTTTTAAATAAATAATATTTTATACCGCGTAAAAAAAAACTAATTTAGCCGGCGTTAATTTATAGTTTATTATTTAAATATAGTATTTATAATAACCCGGGTTATTATTAATAACTTTATTTTTTTTTTAATTTTTAATAAATAATATAATTTTTTACCGCTATAATAGTTCTACTAGCTAAGCGTAATAAAGTATAAAAATATATAAAAAACCGTTAGCAATAAAATATTATTTAAAAGCTTATAAATTTTTAAAAAAAGCTAACTATTAAAATATTTATATATAATTTTTAATATTAAACAAATTTAATATATTAATATAAAATTTAAAAAGTTTTATAAACAAGTATTTAATAAAAAATATTTTTAATAATATAATAATATTTTTTGTTTAAAACAGCTTAAAAATAATATATAAATGCTATATATGCTTTTTAAATATATTAAAAAAAATAATAATATTATTAATAAAATATTAATAGTATTAAAAATATAAATAAAACAACTTATTTATATATTATTAAATATAACTTAAAGAATTATAATAGCTTATAAATATAATTTTTAATTTTTTTATTTTTTACGGACTAATTATTATAAACTGGTTTTTATAATTAAAATAAACTTTAAACTAATAAAAAAATTTAATAATATTTATATAAATAATATATTATTTACTATAAAAACTATTAATTATTTTATTTTATAATAAAAAAAAATAACTATTAAAAATTATAACTTTGTTAAACTAATAAAAGTTTATAACTATTTAGTTTTTATTAACTTTATATATTTTTTATTATATAATAAAAATAAAATATATAAAAAGCGTTATTTTATTTATTTATTTTATATAGTTTATATTATAAAGTTTATTATAAATATTATTAAATATTTATATATTTTATCGGTTAAAAAAATACGTTTTTACGTTAAGCTTAATTTTTTGTTAATTATTAATAAAAAAAATTTTAAACTATTAGTTTTTAAATATATTAACTTCGCTTTTATTAATTTAAATATTATAAATTTTAATTATTTCGGCGAACTTAGTTATTTTATTTGTTTTTTTAATATAAATATAAATATTATTTTTTATTATATTTTTAAAAGCGTTAGCTAGTTTTTTAATACTAAACGTAGCATAATTGTTTAAAAGTTTAAGCTTTAGTAGTTTAATTAAAAATATAATATATAGCTTGTTAAAAAACAAAATATTAATAATTATATTAAATATTATATTAATAAAAAAAATACTTATTAAACATATACTAGTAGTTAAAAATATAAATATATATATTTTTATAAAAATTATTAGGGTTAAGTTTGCTAATTTATTTATATATACTAGCAATTTATTATTAAGTACTATACTAGTTATAGTTATTATAATTATAAATAATATATTAAACTTAATATTAATAATAATTATTAAATTTATAATAGTTAAAAAACTTAATTTTATTATATTAACTATAAAAGCGGTAAATATAATAATAATAATTATAAAAGTTTTTATAACTAATTTTTAAAAACTTATATAGTTTTTATTATTATTATTTTTTTAAATTTAACTTAGTTTAATACTTTTATAAATTTTAACTAGTATTTTTATTATATTTATAATTAATATAATTTTTAATATTTTTATATTTATTATTATATATATAGCAGCTTTATAAATTATTATAAAATAAAAACTATAATTAATTAATAAAAGTTTATAGTTAACTTATACGTAAGCTTTTTTTTTATTTTTAATTATAATATTATATATATTTATTATTTTATATATATACTTACGGCTATAAACTAATATTTTAAATATAATTATAAAGTTATTAAGTCCGCGGAAAATAATTATATTATTAAAGTAGTTAATAATTGTTTTATATAAGTATAAAAAATTATTTTTAATAAATATACCCGGTTATAACTTTTTATTTATAATTTTTTTTTTTTTTTATATTTAATAATTTTAAATTTATTTTATTTGTTTATACTTTATATATAAAACTTAAACTTAATTTATTTATTAAAAATAATATAAATATTTTTAATTATTATAATAATATTTTTTTTATTTTTTATTAAATATTTAAATATATTTAAATAGTTTTAATTAATAATTGTTTTTTTTATACTAAAATTAGCGTAAATTTTTATATTAAGCTTAGTTAATACTATTTAAGTTTTAAATTAAAAATATATATAGTTTAAACATAATATTTTATTATATTTATTAATACTTAAAGTTTTTTTAATAAAGATTTTTTTATTAAGGATTTTATTAGCTAAAATAAGTTTTTTTTTTTTAGTTAAATTAAAAGTAAAAGTTAATTTATTTTTATAAACTTTTTTTTTTTTAGTATTAAAATACTAGCTTAAATATTAAAAAAGCTTGTTTTAAAAAAATAATATAAATTTATAATATTTATATATATATTAAACAGGGTTAATAAGCAATATTATAGTTATTTTTTTTAATCGGATTAAAAGTTTATATTTTTTTATATATAGCTTAAAAATATTAGCTAATTTATATTATTTATAATATTTATAATAAATAAATAATAAGTTAAAAAT